>CAKALU010064046.1:0-53337 GCA_916700995.1 Hozukius guyotensis | reverse complement strand
TCTCTCTCTCTCTCTCTCTCTCCCTTTCTCTCTGGTACACACCCTCCCTCCCTCTCTCTCTCCCTCCCTGTTAAAGCTTACCACTGTCTCTCTCTCACTATGTATATTAACAATCCAGTCTCAAGATGCAAAGGCGCTGTCAGATTGGATTTATTGCACATGCGGATTAGCAGCCCCCCAAATGATGCCAGAAAAGATAACGGCCCCTAAAACCTCTCTCTCCACTCAGGAGAAAATGACGCTCATTCACTTTATTTCCATTTTGTCTCATCAATGGCTTCCTGTCTTCTGCAACTGAAACTGACTATTTCTATATATTTTTGCTTCAGTGAAGCAGAGGAGGATATATACACCGGACAAAATGTACAGGAGATGGGAGTAAATATGCAAACTCATGGGTAACCATGCATGCATGAATACACACTCACACAACCACACACACTCACCGCCCCCTCTCCATCTGGTGAGTCGAGAGAGAAACAGGGAGTCAGGGAGGGGAGGAAGAGAGAGGAAGATAGTGTGCTTTAAGAGAGATAAAAGTGAGAGGCGGGGACTCTCCCACACATCAAAATGGCCTGTGCAACACCCATCGTAGTTAATTGAACTCTTTTAGGTATTGTTTTAAGCATCCAATCAGCATGAATGCATGATGTCAAGATATTAGTCCCACAGGAATAAAGAAGGAGGATGCTCGGTTGTTGTTCCACTCCTAATGCTTCTTTAATACACTTTCCCTGGTTGTGGAAAACAGCTTCACTTTAAATTGATCGACCAATCACAGCTTCTTAACCGCTAATGTGTCTGGCTTTATTTCAGAGGGGACCCTTTGTTTGCCTCCGAGGATGCTGATTGGCTGAGTGCAAAGTGCCACGATCCAATGAGAACGGAAGCAAGGTGAGTCCCTGAGAAATGGTTCAAACTGGGTGGGGTGATGTTTATTCAGGGAAGAGAAGAGGTGGGGGTGCTGTTTCCATCATTCACCCCCATTTTCTAATAATATCCTGAAACAATGGGATGCCATCTGTTCCGAATCCTCTTAAATCAGGTTTTAATTCGGGCCCACGTGGCCCTGTTTCAGACAAAGCTCAGCCCACACAATAACAGTCCAGGTCAGGAGCCCCCACCCTCACACACCCTCACACACACTGCAGACAAAGGTGACCCCACCACCCCTGTTTTCATCCACCAAAACACCAGAAAAGCCAACATGACATGTATGACATTCAGTGGATCCGTTTACCCCGAGGGCTGAAATTAACACCCAGTCTGCACCATATGCTGGTCAGCCATCACGCCGACTTTTTGACATCTGAATGGCTCTCTGATATCGAGCCACGAGGAAACCCGATCAGCTGCAAAAATGACTTAAAGTCTGTCTCTGTGAAACACTACTGAGAACGTGTTGAGTGCAGTTGTAGGGAGCTAGGTGTGAACCCATACACAGGGAAAGGCAGTTTGAGAATTATTACTTCCTTTAAAGACAGCAAACAAAAAAACACCAGACTTTTTCCCTGGAGGCCGGTCTCCGTACCCCGTGTAAAATCAGTCAATGTTGATTTATTTGTCACGTAACTTCCGTATTTAAGTTACGTCACTTCCGGTGTTATTTTGATCCAAACCACGATCTTTTCCTAAACCTAATTAAGTCGTTTTTGTCACGTAACTTCGGTACTTAAGATACGCCACTTCTGGAGTTATTTTAACCCAAACCACGATCTTTTCCGAATCCTAACTAAGTTTTTGTCACGTAAGTTCGTTACTTAAGTTACTCCACTTCCGGTGTTATTTTAACCAAAACCATGATCTTTTGTTAAACCTAAGTAATTTTGTTGCCTAAGCGGAAGTTTATTTTGAAGAGACTGGAGTGGAAAAGGACTTGTGCGTCATTTGTTGCTGGACATTTGTAGGAAAACGCATGAAAAATTAATAACTTTTTCATACATTGATACACTACATTTGGAATATGCGTCTCAATTGGTGTTTTTACCGCAGTTTGCGTCACACAATCTTTGCATGCATAGCTGTAAAAATAACAGCTTGAAGAATGCAGTTTTGCAAAATTTGCATAACGGTGACAACGAGGGTAGACCACGGGAGCAATATGTCAGGGAAATTCAAGTAGAGCAAAAAACTGAATATTTTGTACATGTAAACGTAGTCAGTGAGACTTTTTCCTGGTGGATGGAGATGAATAAGGCAGGTGTAAATAGCATAAATCCTTTTTTACAGTTCATACGGTCTGCAGGAAGGAAAAAGTCTTCCTTTGTATATAGTAAGACTGAATCACACACACATAAACACACAAACAAACTGTCAGTTATTAAGCTTGAAGGGTGAGTTTCAAGTCCCATTTTTCTCCCAGAACCCCCATAATCCCTTGCTGGGTCACACAGATTAAGGACTTGTCCAGAAGATGAGATACAGTGCTCCCTGGCACTCTTCACCATCACCCTGTCACACACACATACACACAGCGCCTGACAAAACACCAAAGGTTTTTGGATGTTCAGGAGAAAAATTCTGCATTTATATTATATATACCAACACAACTCTACCTGTCTGTCTCATTCATTTGCACCCATCTCCTTCCATTCTTCTCTGTCACTTTTCTCCTTTAAGACCGACCTTGAACTATCACTCAACAATGTTAGCAGCTCTCACAATGCACACAACATACTGATGCTTAGTAGGTATAATGTTTACCATGTTTACCATCTTAGATTAGCTCGTTAGCATGCTAATTACTAGTCAAAATCACACTTAATATAAGACACAATCACCTAACAAGTAACATTTCAGTGAGTTGTTTTCAGACAATTCATCCTGAATATCTCGTTAAGTGAAACACTACTTTTGAGCATCGCAGGCTTATTATGACACACAGCACTTTGTAATGAAATACAGCAGAAAATGAGTTTTCCCAGCTAATTTCAAGATCTTCTTCTTTATCTTGAAAGGCCTAAATGTTACATCTTATTTCAAGAAATCTTACCAAGAGAATTTTCACTTTTCACTTTTTTACTTATGGTGCCTTCAAATGAAACTCGTGAGCTCGTACATGGGAAGTTGTGTACCTATATGCTTGGCGTTCAAGTGGTTAAGTCGTGAGAACACCGCTGCTAAGAAACGCCGATATTAATGTTACTGTCAGCGTCTAGAAGCCACAGAGGCTAACAATTTTGCATGCTAGCTAGCGGGTAACATAATGCAGGAAAAGGCATAATGACAGAGGAACAAGATGAGGCTGTTGGGAACGTCAACATTTTCCTTAGACATATTATAAAATGACGAAGAAAAACAATATTCGACTACAATTACAATATATTCTCTTATTATGTGTCCGCCATTTCTGACAGCGTCAACAAACACGTCACGACTCGTGAACTCTGAGCTTTCAGAAACTTTCCACCCCTCTTGTGAATACCACAAGAGGGGGTCGTTCATATGGAGTCTTCTTGTGAACACGGTTAACACAACCCCATTTGAAGCCACCATAAGTACAAGCAAAAACACCTTTTACTCATTATTTTTTTCACTTATTTTTAGAGTGGCATTTTTGAAAAGTCAGCGGATCACCAAATATCATGTCATTGAGACATTTCACTCCAAACCACAAATATCAAATGCATGGTGGTGCTAAAGGAAAAAAATCTGAGTCGCCGAAGTCATTTGGAAACATCGTCCCGGAACCATGAATGTCTGTGCAAAATTTGGTGGTAATCCATCAAACAGTTGTTGAGATATTTCAATCTGGACATTGACTCACACTGTTATCGTGGCTCAACAATTCTACATTGTTTCACATTCAATGTATGGATTGAGAGATCTATCAGAGAGAACATGATTTCACTTTGTGCAGCTCCTCATATTAATTGTGCGAGTGTGTTTGGAGTCAGGATTCACATATAATCCCCTTCAGCCATATATGAGAAACAATAAAGCGAGGTTTAAAGGACAGACACAGTTCACCACAGATAAATCCATATACACAGCCTGCAGTTTCAACCTTAAACAGCGTGTTTGTTTGCGTGAGCATGTGTGTGTAAATGTCAGATTTGAAGCCTTATGTTCAGCGTTGACCCGTGCACCCTCTGACTTCACTGAATCACGCAGCATCTTGAGCCGTTTTCAGCCGATTGCTGGGCTTCAAAAAGAGCTCCTGCTCAGCTGCACAGACTTTCTTATCTGCGACTCCTCTTGGCGTCCATTAAAGGGGAAAGTCGTGAGAGCCTGTCCAACGCCTGTCTTCCCTTGTTACAGCGAGACAGAGAAGAGAAAAGTGGAGCCCAAATGGGGTCGTCCCAAAGTAATGAGGACATCGCCGCTCCTTCATGTCATCAAGAAGAAGAAGAAGAAGAAAAGGAGGACACAGCAGTCTCTGGACACCTCTGTAAAGACCTGCTTCACATTGATTTCAAACTTTAAAAGATTTCCACAACAAGCTCTCATGATGGTCACATCCTCAACATCAGAGCGGTCTGATCTCAGAGTGATACTGGCTCTGCTGTTGCCATGGAGACGTCTAACACCGCCAATAGGGCTGCACTAATTCAGATCTTTTAGCAACGCTATCAGTTCCTAGAAAACGTCTCATGTGGCCTCGTAAAACAGCTGCCAAGAGCCAGAAACCAAATTTGTTTAAGATAGCCATGAAGACGGACGGACTGAGAGAAATATCAGCAGCATCAGTGAAATTGTTGTTGACATGCAGCCAAAGTGTTCAAAGCTTTCTGGGTTGCTGCCTGAGAGTATCAGACTTTTGTGGACGGTTAGAGTGGGGTGTAAATAAGTAAGAAAGTTGTCCCGTGTAAAAAGTAGCAATCAGCAACAAGATGCACGATGTCTTCTGAGAGGCCCACCACTTCGGTCCAGACTGAAATATCAACTGTTGGACGGATTGCAATGAACTTTTCTACAGATATTCGTGGTCCCCAGATGATGACTCCTACTGACTTTGGTGATCCTCTGACTTGTCATCTAGCGCCATCACCAGATCAACTTGTTAATTTGTCCAATACTAGGGCTGTCAATCGATTAAAATAGTTAATCGCGAATAATTGCACATTTTTTATCTGTTCAAAATGTACCTTAAAGGGAGATTTGTCAAGTATTTAATACTCTTATCAACATGGGAGAGGTCAAATATGCTGCTTTATGCAAATGTATGTGTATATTTACTATTGGAAATCAGTTAACAACACACAACAATGACAAATATTGTCCAGAAACCTTCACAGGTACTGCATTTAGCATAAAGAATAGGCATGTCTGTAAAGGGGAGACTCGTGGGTACCCATAGAATCCATTTTCATTCACATATCTGAAGGTCAGAGGTCAAGGGACCCCTTTGAAAATGGCCATGACAGTTTTTCCTAGCGCAAGTTTGTAGCGTTATTTAGCCTCCTTGCTTCAAACCTGAGCCAGCTACAACCTAAAAATAGCATGTTGCATTAATGTGTTAAAGAATGTAGTGGCCTTAAAAACGAATTTGCGTTAACGCGTTATTATCGTGTTAACTTTGACAGCCCTACAAATAATAAATAGTCATCTTATAAATGAATGAACATCAGTTCTCCAAAGAGCACTAATGTAGTTTAGATAATGTCTCCTGTGTGGTGCTGAGCCTCACTACAGGCATCGCATTGACCTTTTAACCGTCTTCCTGACACGCTGCTCCGAGACTATTATGCATCTCTTTTGTCGAGCGCTGACACTGACTGTCAGGCTTTGAGCTCTGATCCCGCAGGTTGACCTCGCCATGACCTATCTGTAGTCGTATCTGTTGTCCCAAGCCTCGGGAAAAAAAACACTGCTGCCTGCTCACAGCTAAGGACTTGGAGAAGCTGTGTGTTTTCTGCTTCATGTCTTCCAGTTATTTTCAATTGAAAATGGCATCCTAGTATTTATGTTGGAGCAGATAAACACTGTTGAATAATTGCTCTCATGTTTTTGCCATAATAAAGGCTATATGTTTAATAGTACAAAACAGGCATGTTGGAGAAGCTAATCGTAGCTCAACTTTAGCTGCAGTACACATCATGTCATGAAGCAGCCTCTTCTCCATCACCATGAAAAATATCTGCTTATGTCCACAAAGGTTCTTTCAGCCGTGAAAAACATGTAGCCTTGAAATACAAAAGCATGCTTTCTATTTTGTTGCATGGAGGAGTCACATCTTCTCCTCCATGCAACAGTTTAGGCGTCTGTCACCCTGTATGTTTCTGTCTGTCTGGCTTTATCTGCCTCCATTAGTCCGATAGAAGTGTTTTATCAGTAAAAGCTGGAAGCAGGGCATCACTTGGGCAAACATAAACATACAAAGACGCCGGCACACACACACACACACACACACACACACACAGAGAAACAAGCGGAGTGTCTCAGCGACGGCTTTGCCAGCCTCCCGCTGTCGCTTTAGTCTAATCCTTGCTATTTTAATGGGCTTGTGGCTTCCTCTAAAAGGGAAACCTTTGGCAGAGAGCCACATGGAAGCACCTTGCATTGTCTCCTCACCTGAGAAGTTCATATAGTCTCTCTGCAGAGATAGTGTGTTTGTTTAAGTGTGTGTTCTTTGATGTGTGTGTGTTCAGATCCGGGCCCTTAATCTGTGGTGGTGATGATGACCCAGTTTCGCACCCCCCGCCCTCCCAGCCGTCGGTCGCCAAGGAGACGCTTCCCTCTCATCCCTGAACAGAACCGCCGGATGCTGACAAAGGTTAGTCCCCTCTCCAACACACACAATCTAAATGTATCAGCATAACACCTTTTTGTTGATTAATTCGTAGTCTTATTGTGATTTTAAAGGAATTTTTCCACACAAATGCAGAATTTCTTCCCCTCTTTACACCCTTCCACACGAAACAGAAAGCAGGCACATGAGCAACTTTAATGCAAATTCATGCAAACTAATCTTTCGTCGTCATCTGCTGCCCGAAACACCTGCACCTCCTGTGTGCGCCGAATTTGCATGCGATTGCAAAGTTTCACTTTAATGTGTAACGTCATCACACTCACACACACACACACACACACACACACACACTCCTGAACGCCCACCCTCTACTGGAACCACCTGCAGGAGTAAAATCAAAGCGAGGGAGCACCTCTGATATATCTTATTTACAATATCTGACTCCTGTCAGTACGGATGGCTTCACCTCCACTCACCTCCACAAACACACACACACACCCACACACCCATCCCCCCACCGCCCCCTCCGTCCAGCAATTTATCCGACGAGCCGCTAATCCCGCTGGCCCAGATTTGGTCCACAGTCTGCTCCACATGATGTTATGTTGTCATCGTCATCCCAACAACTGCACACCCCACCCCGATGCCACACACACACACACACACACACCACTCCCAGGATGCCTGCCTGCATCACGTGACCTCTCCAAGTGTCATGTGACTCAGGAGCTGTTGCACCTGTGACCTACTGTACTCAACATGCCAGCAGCAGCAGCATTGGAGCTGCTTCCGTCTACAGTATGCATGCACACCGTGAGTCACCGTGTGTAGGAAAGCAGGGTGGGTTCATTATCTTCATCATCATCATCACTCGAGGGGAGGCGAGGGAGAACGTCTCCGTGTGTGTATATATATTCATATTCTGCCTATTTTTGTGTGGGCTCGTGTGATCAGATGTATGACCGCTCGCATGTGCCGGGATTTTGAGACGACGCCCGCCCTCGGAGCTTTGTGCATCGCCGCATCGCCATGGCAACAGGTCCCCTCGACGACGACCGGTTCTGACACATCAGAGTAGCCGTCGGGGCTGAGCTTAAAACGCTCACATGCTGGACAAGGAAAAAGACAAGCAGACTAAATATGAGAGCAAATATGAGGAGAAGACGTGGATGCATGCAAGGACCAAATCAAAGGCACAACACAAATATGTTGTACTAAAGCTAAAGAAGAGCTTTCAAAACATTAATAAACCGCTATACAAAGAGCAAAGGACATAAAATCAATAGCAAAGTCAATATAGAAGAAAGGCAACAAAAATTTTAGAGTAAGAGAAAACTGCCTGGACGTCAGGTTGTAGGTCTCCGTGATATAGTTTGATACTGGATCCATCGCACCCTAAAAGTGATCGATAAAACCACAAAATCAATTGTGAGAGTAACAGGACGATGAAGTACAAATGCTGGAAAAGCACTCTGTCGCTGAAACAGTTTTGTTGTTTGTCTGCCAGCCTCTGACTTCCATGTCACAACAGAGCCGGCTATTCCCTCCCTGGGTGCATCCAAAGTCTCCGTGTTTCCCTCACTTGCGTTTTTTCCTTGCGTCCCTCCCACCGGGGATGCATGGAGAGACGCAAGTGGGGGAAACTTGGATGGAATTTTAGAGAATTTGGATGCATCCAATCCCCACATCAACACCTCAGTATTTATACCTGCTCTTTTTCCTCACTTCCTTGCCAGATTGTCTTTTGTGAAACTCAAAGGCCAGGTCACACCAGCATTGGCAAAATCCAGTCATTTCAATGGAAGTGTCACCTTCAAATTTGGGCCGTTGACCAATAGCAAGTTGTCTTGACAATACAGATTTTTGTGGGGACAGAGAGTCCTAAATGGAGGACCCAATTTGACTGGTATCAGGCTAGTAAGTAAGGGATAATGTACAGCGAGCCGGTGGTTGTTGTGAAAGAATCCCCGACAGGGCGATGTTGCACTCAGACACGCAGCGGAGGGGTCTCTCATTGCCCTGAAGGGGTTTCTTTCACAACAATGACCTGCTAGCTGTACATTATCCCGCTTATTACACGGCTACCTACTTAAGACATAAGTATATTATGACACAAAAACGGTCCTCCAGAGTCCGACATCAGAACTGCGCCCATAGCAACGGTCTGTTATAGAGAAATTACAGACCGCAGAACGCCGTGATTGACCAATCAGAATCGAATACAAGTCAAATTGTACTCAAATATAATATTGCATATAGGCTACAATGGTCAACTTAAAATATGATATCTATTGGCTTATAGATTACAATAACCCTAACACTAATTGGATAATGAGGAGGAATACCATCAGCACTGTTTTCTCAGCATTAAGCTAGCTATGTGTTTACACAGAGATGCAGTTACGCAGGTGTTTAGGAGTGCGTACCTATACTCACCAATGGTGGTACGCAATAAGAAGTAAGGGTACTCATATGGACAAAGTGCCGTTAATCAGTACTGGTGAGTACCAGCCCATTTCAGACACTGCTATAATAGATGTGGGTCATTATGGGCCCGCTACGCCTACTTCGTTGTAAAAGAGTCCAGAGTTAACGGCACAATAAAGAAACAGTATATAGCATACTCCCAATTAGTTAGCTCATTGGCCATTTTGGCCGAGTTTTACTGAGCTTTTCCACTCATCCATATCTGTCAGGTAACACATGTAACCTACAGATTCTCTTTCTGAGGCGTTCAGCCTGAATCATTAAACACTCAAGGCGGCCAATTCCAAATTTGCCAATTGTCAGTCTTAATTTGACTCCCTGGGTGTAAAGATCAACAGCTCTGCCAGTGCTGATACAAGTCCACAACTATCAGAGTTAATTTAACACTTTTAGATAGTTTTGAGAAGCTGCCCCCTGAGTCATCTCAGCCGTGTGAGTGAACAAACAACTTGTCAACTCCTGATAATTAACGCTGAAATATCAACACTTGTTAACGCTGGAAAATGTGCTCTGCTGTTCTGAGCTTGAAGGTTTGTGATACATAATTTAACCAATTTCCATATATTTTATTATAGATCTACTGCATTACATAACAACACACATCCTGAGTGTGTTCATTCATACAGTTTTCTAACCATTAGAGGTCAAATATAAGATTTAACAAAGTGCAAAAAAAGTCAGCAACTTGCAAACTCAGTATATATACAGATATAAAACAGTGATTATGGTTTGTATTCGGCTTTCCCCAGACTATTATTATGACACCATTGCTGCAGTTTAAGTGTCGGTACACTGTTATTCTAATCAGGTCACTGGATCGTTCCACTTTCTCCTGTTTTTCCAGCCGAGTGATCATTTATTCCTTCAGAATAAAACAGTCCTTTAAAATCTGCAGCCGTTTTTGAAGTCCGTCCGCTTGACGGCTGTTAACATTCAGCATCCATTCTGCAGATCAGCGTGTAGCAATGCAAGAGGATGCAAGAGGATGTGAGTTTGCACACATCCACAGAGACGGAAAAACTGCAGCGAGCACAAAGAGCGAATTCACGAAAGGAGGACGCACAGGAGGGGGAGGAGAGGAAAGAAGAAGGGAGAGGGGGGGGGGTGGAGAGAATAATGATGAAGACGATGAGAGGAGGAGATGAAAGATGGGATGATGCTGCTGACGATGATGAGACTAAAGTAGCAGTTTGGGGGAATAACAAGAAAACAAGGGGAGCTGAAAGAAGAGAAGTTTACGATGGCTTCCTCCAGGAAAATTGCTCCAGTTCCCCATCGCAGTAAATCATGTCACTGGACTACATCCTGTCTGTTCTCAACTTCTCACCGGCCTGAAGGCGATAAACGGCCCTGCTGCCTTATTGGAAACAGATGTTGTGAATGGGAAAGAGAGACAAAGAGAGAAATGCTTGGAAAAGTTGGATCAGTGGGCCAATGAGATCAATCGGAATGCTACTGGTTTCAGTGTCTGCCAACACGTTGTGCTCTTCCAAAACAAATTGGAAACCACATCAATAATCTGTTTTCTATGATCTCAACCGTGCTAGAAAAGTCTGATGTGTTTACACCTTCTCTGCTGTTTGGTTTGTTCTGCTTGGCTTTTCATGCACGAGGAACTGGTGTTATCAATGTCAACATCTATCTGTGCTTAATGCTGTATACTACACATACAGTACATGTCTGAATATAACCTTACAGTAGGTCGTTATGTCCTTTCCTGCACTGGTTTGACCTTAAACTAGATATTTTTGGAAGAGAACTTTCTAGATTTCAGGCTTCAAATAGCATTGCTCTAAAGCAAAAAATAAATAAATAAAATAAAACACTTATAACACACCAATATACTGAACCTACTGTATTTTAGAAAAGATCTCATTATTATTACAACATTATTTGAAAACGACAAAATAATAATACAAATAATAATAAATAAATAAAGTAAAAATACTAATAATAATTATATTAATAAATACCCCCCAAATGAATAAATAAAATAAATAATAAATAGATATATAAATAAATAAAATAAAAGTATTACCAATAATGATATTAACAAATACCCCCTAAATAAATAAACAAATGAATTAAATTAAATTACATACAATGACATAAAATAGAATAGAATAAATAAATAAAAATAATAAAACTATTACTAATAATGATATTAACAAATACCCCCAAATAAATAAAATAGTAAATAGATGGATAAATTAATTAAATAAATAGCAATTTTGGGTTTGAATCATTTAATAAATGCAAAAAATGAAGAGGCAAAATTGTGGCTACTTCTAAAATATGCATCTGCAGGGAATTTATTCATCTGTGTGTTTATATACAGCTTCAGCTACAAAACCTTTTTTGACCAAATAACCATGCACTATGGCAATATCCTGTACTCTCATGCTCATTCCACCTTAAAACAACTCGCTCTTTACTACTGTGCCCTGGACATTAACGTTACTTTATAAATGGACATTAAAACTTGAAAGTCAGATCCAATTGGATGAATTTAAACTTTCATTTTGGGCCTTTTTTTTTTAGAGATGTCTGATTGTTTCTGATGTTGTTTGTACACTTGTTTCTCCTACTGTGCTCTCATGTCTCTCTGGTAAAACAGATCTCAATGACTTTACCTGACTGAATAAGGCTTCTAAAAAAAAACTGCATCCGCATGTACTGTACACAACAGACATTGTCTTCCGTGTTCCAACCTTGTCCAGCCTGTGTAATCCACAGCGAGGGAACGGATCACTCCCTCTTAATCCAATCAACATGGACTCTCACATGAGGAGCTCACATTTTACCTCGCAGGAGGAGACGTTAGTGTGAAAATCACTGAAGTGTCACTATATACACAGATTTGTGTTAATAGTCATTAAACTCATCAAACACTTTAAGAAAAGTCTGGAAAATATATGCAGTGATGGATTATTTTGAAAGGGAAATCTTTAGGTCGCTCCTGTCTTAACCTTTAATAGCCTTAACACACACACACACACACACACACACAGACACAGACAGACAAAGAAACCCAACACACTGCAGGGGTTACATGCATTTTTCTTTTACTGCAGCTTGCTTGCACAGTGTGACACTAACCAACAACACAGAGCATAGTTACACTCTACACGTGATCGTGCGTAAAGGCGCAAGTGCCAAACTGACCCATGATGTCCACAACTAACAGTCTGGAGATGAGATCCTTCAAAGGATAGATAATATTATTATTACCTGACTGCAATAAATGCAGAGAGAAGCAGTGAAAGTCAACACTTTTCCGCTTGAGCCTTTCAACTGATTAGCAGATAGACATGCAAATTGGAGTCACGCGCAGTGCGTAAAAGTAGAAAAGGGTCGCAGCAGCTTGCTGGAAGAAGAGCATCAAGAAAGGGGAACGAAAAGAAGCAGTTTCTTCTTCTGTTGAGAGGAAAGTAAAACAGAACCAGAAGTAGAGAACAGCTCACTTACCCATTTTGCAGCTGGCCCCGAGACAAAACGTGGCGAAGTTCCAAGCAGATGTCCACAGGTTGTTTGGAGTTTGGAGGGGGGGCTGCATACAAACAACTGGACGTCCCGTCTCGGGCTCAGGGGGGAGGGCGGGGGTGGAGGGGGAGGGCTGACGTCACGGCTGGGTCTGGAGATGGATCAGACTCCACTAATCCGCTCCAAGTGTCCTCATTGGTTCTCCAGGCGTTATTAAAGAAAAAGGAAAGGATGCAAAAACAAACACTTAATGTTATTATTTAGATGCATTGTTAACCAAACTATAGGGTTATTTGTAACATATTTGTAGCAGATTATATTGAAGGAGTATGCTATTAATATAATATAAACATATCAGTTGCCCAAAGTGCATTTGAGATGCTATTGTAGTACTCATAAAATGTATTTTTTTATCTGTTCAAAATATACCTTAAAGGGAGATTGTCAAGTATTTAATACTCTTATCAACATTGGAGTGGGCAAATATGCTGCTTTATGCAAATGTATGTGTATATTTATTATTGGAAATCAGACACACAACAATGACAAATATTGTCCAGAAACCCTCACAGGTACTGCATTTAGCATAAAGAATAGGCATGTCTGTAAAGAGGAGACTTGTGGGTACCCATAGAACCCATTTTCATTCACATATCTTGAGGTCAGAGGTCAAGGGACCCCTTTGAAAATGGCCATGACAGTTTTTCCTCACCAAAATTTAGCGCAAGTTTGGAGCGTTATGTAGCCTCCTTCACAACAAGCTAGTTATGTTTTCTAGTTTCATGATACCAGTATCTTCACTCTAACTTTAAAACTGAGCCACAACCTAAAAATCACAAGTTGCGTTAATGCATTAAAAAATTGAGTGGCGTTAAAACGATTTTGCTTTGACAGACCTATTTTCAATATACTTTATACTTGAATTCCAATACATTTCAGAGTTAGATATTGTACTTTGTACTCCACGACATTAATTGGTAGCGATAGTTACTGGTTACTGATTAGATTTCATATTAAAAAACATGCTGATCTTATAAATATTAGGGCTGCCCCCTCTTAGTCGACTAATCGGTTGTTTTGGTCTTAATCGACTATGATTTCTTTGGTCGATTTTATGCTTTTCTCATGCTGAATGACTTATTTTCCAAGAAACTTCTGAGCACATCTCCGATAAACACAAGATTTAAAGTGGTGCTTTTGTGTGATTCTTTGAGGAGAAACTTTACAGATCTGTCAATTAAATCAACTAATCAATTAGTCAACAAAATCGTATGAATGTTAGTCGACTAAGTATTTCTTTAGTCGAGGACATCCCTAATAAATACACAGCATAGTTTAAGATTAAACCAGTGGTTTCCAACCTTCCGTACTTTCATGTTCAAGTAGATTTTGAATGCAGGACTTTTACTGTCATGAAGTATTTTTACATTGTTGTATTGATAGTTTTACTTAAATGAAGTATCAGAGTACCCCTTTCTTTACACTTCCTTTAACAAGTGCAAAAATGTTTCATTTTATTACAATATTTTGGATGTAGAAATGTACAGCCCAAAAGCTTAATCGCAGTAAAATAATTAAGAACCAGACCAGAGAGAGGTAAATAAGAAATCAGCACTGACAAATCCAGACTTTATTATAAACAGAATTTATATTAAAATACATATCCTTCAGTCTAAAAAAAAAAAGGGTGCTGGGTGGTGGCACAAGATAAAAGAGAATAGTCGACGTCCCTCCTGAGAAACCACACGAGCGGCTTTGAAGCCGATGAAATGTCAGAATCAGAGAGGCGCGGTTTAGAAGCAACAACAACAAATCACTCTTCGTGTATGTTGAGAAGTGGAATATCAGACGCAGCCATGCGGGAGCGCCTCTAAATTTGAACAGAGGAAACGGGGTTGAAAATGTTTTTGTGGTTAAACTAAGTTGACAGGCATAAGAGGAGCTACTGCAGCATGTAACATCGCCGAGCTGGAGGGTAAACAGAGAGAGATTAGGGGGAAACACGCAGGCACATGTTGTTTGAATATATTTACATCACCTACAGGAGCAGTTTTACTGTACCTCAGCTGACACTCTTTTTTATTCTTGGTGCTTTTCAGTTTTTTGTCCTGAATTCTAGCAAAAACAACGGTGGAAGGACAAAAAAATCGTAGTGCTTGAGTTAAAAATAACTTCGGTAAAAAATCCAACAATATGTGTAGCATCAAAATCACAAGTTTTCATTTAGAGCAGCAGCTGACAGGTCAGTGACATTCGCGCCCGGCTAAGCAGAAGCTCAGCTAATTAATGCAACTTTTTTTGTGCTTAAAATAGCTTGTAACCCTCAGCGAACCCACACCATTAGTTCTACATCAGCAGCGTCGACAGCCACAATCCATTACACGACAAAGCTGCTGTCTCACTAAGAGATCAGAGGAGGGATTTCCTCCAACTCAAACAGTTTACAGCCTTCACAGTTTCAGCGGGATAACGGGCCAGTATTTGGGCTGTTTGAGGTCACAGTTTCTGTCGAAATTGAGCTGCATCGCCGCCTCCATGGCCATGATCTTGGCCGCGTCCTTGCCGAATAGCTTCTTCATCTCAGCCCCACGTCTCGCACCGGGTCGCTCCGCGGGGGGAGCTGCGCTGCTTCGCCATGAGGCGCCACGCATGTCCTGGTCGGCCGGGACGTAGCTTTCGTGCTGCTCGTCCTCCATCTGCTGTTGCTTCTCTGCAAGGACAAGAAAACTGATTATTTTAGCAGCCAGTCTCTTCACCTTATACTAACTATATCTGATGACATTCCTAAGCTGGTGTACTGATACATTAATGGAGATGGGAGAAGTTGGAGACTCTAAAAATACACTAAAGACCTCAAACAAATTGGCAATTTTCTCTTACTCAGCTCCTCTCTGTGTTTCTCCGTCTGGGCGAAGTACTGCCGAAGCTCCTCGCTGATCTCCATGTTGCTGACATCACATTCGATCTCGCTGTCCGAGCTGCTCTCCTCGTCCCCGTCGTCGCTGTCGCCCTCTCCTGCGTTCCAGTCTGCGTAGCGCTGCTGCTGCTGGTGGCTGCTGGGACGATGCTCCTGGCTGTAAGCGTGGCCGTAGGCAGCCTCCAAGGCCTTCCGGTAGGCTCGCTTGTGTCTCTGGTGCCAGGCCATAGCCTGCTCGTAGTGCTGCCAGTAGCGGCTGTAAACGGGGCTGGAAAACCAGGACTTCACAGTGCTGATGTCCTCCTACCAATGAGACAGATCAGTATAGTTTTTATGCTTGATTTCATATTATTCAATGTGTTTTTTCCATAATAATTTATTGGGAGTAACATCAGGTGTACAGAAACATACAAATAGATCACAAATGTAAATGATTGTCCCTCCATATTTTGGTATTTTTCCCCCAAAGCCCCCTCCCACCCAACCCACAGAAAGAAAAAGTAAATAAATTTTTTTTAAAAATTAAATAAATAATAAAAAATAAAGTACACATTGACAGTAATAATAATTATAGGATAAATCCCAAACTACAGATAAAATAGGCTGATAAACTTTACCATATACAAATGAACAATTTAACGGATTGTGGTCATTTCTGTTTACATAAATCAAACTTTGTTACGTCATACAATTTAGCTGATGGAGAGAAATACATCTCATATGCCATAAGTCCATTAGTCTGCAATAATACACTAAATGCAAATAAAATTTAAGCATATACTACAAAAAAATACAAAATACAAGTTTATTTTAATTCTATAAATTATTCAGTGTTTTCACAGTGGGATTAATTTAAAGGTATACTGGGGACATTTGACTCGAAAGAGCAGTACATTTATACTTAAAAAGATCAAAAAAAATAATTTTATATATTGTCACTAAACTGCACATGGCATGTTGACCATTTGAACCATGAATGCATTGAATCAAAGAGACCAGAGGTGTGCAAATGTGCCACTTCCTGAGGACACAACTCTGCACAACACCCGAATTTCCTACAGGCAAACAGGGTCCTTAAACGCCTCAGTAAATGCTCCTCTCTGCTGCAGTAACATCATGACCACCAGTACACCTTTAGTGAGCAAACTAAACACGGTAAGAGTTCACCTTCTCGGCTGCCTTACCATGATTGAAGAAGCCTGCAGTGGAGTGAATCTCCTGCTAAAGTATAAAGTGTATTTACAATACTGAACGCCTCTTATTAGCAACCCTTTACCAAGCCATGTGATGTCCACTTGTTTAGCAGCTCATGGTGCTTCCTGAAAGACAAATTACCCAGAAGCCTTTGAGACACAGCAAAATAATCAGGCTATTTGGTGCCATCTTGTGGATGTAAAAGGGAATATATGTCATATATATACAGTATATATATATATGTATGTATATGTATATATATATACATATACATATGTACATCTAGCCTCATTCAATGCCAAACACACACCCATTATCCACATCACACACACACACACACACACACACACACACACACACACACATATACACATTCTTCAACCTGCTTTTATCCCCTTGTGTTGTTTTTGTTTTGTTTTTGTACTTTGTTATTTGTCTTTCTTTGTATAATATATTTTGGTCTTTTTATATTTATATACATATATACATATATACATATATGTATATATGAATATATATCCCTGCACATGTCTTCCCTTGTTTTGTAATCACTTTATAACACAATAAAAAAAGAAATAGCTTTAAAGGGTGAAACCTGTGTCATTATAAAGTTGGAATAAATGGAAGTTGTAATTTAATACATTGGCTTTCACTTATTGCCTTTATTAATATCTTACATTTAACCATTTTGGCAGTTTTTAAAAGCATTTCATGTCTAATAATAAAAGATCTTGCTTTCTTGGTCCATAGTTTTAGCCTTTAGCTTGCAGTACTGTTCATATCAGTGCCTCTGATGTACAAAATGAATTATGTTTTTTTTCTGTCTGATTTAGGGTGAAGCTGTCAACATGTTCGGACACGCCATGAGGGTCAAAGGTGAATCTCTAAATGTGTCTAAATTAAGTTAATTTTCACTAATTTACACTATTGTTTTTATTCTAAAATGCTGTTTTCATTATCAGTGTATTGCACCTGGTCAGACATCTTGATTCTGTAGCTAAACATTTTGTAAAACCACCACATATTTGTACGTCTGGTTTTAGATTTTGAATTAACATTATGGGAGCAAGGACATTGTGATATTTCAGGAAGGAGGGGGGAGTGTTTGAGTGCTGTGAGACATGTTTGACTGTATATCTGGGTCATGCTGTGGCTTGAGGCTTCAAAGCTTTCAGAGGAAATGCAAAAAGACAGATGTGCCTTTTCAAAATACATCTCCTCCTCCTCTGATGTTTGAATGGACGATTTAACACAATAGAATAAGTATTTTCTCTATCCCAGAACATGGATTTTCTGAAGCATATCATGTATTACTCCCTTGAATACTACCTCAGATTGATGTGTAAATAGTCCATGTATGCATTAATAAACCCAGTGCATTGTGGATAATATTTCATCATGTATTTAAAAATTGTCCAGGTATACATTGACCTTCTTCTTTCATTTACAGCTAAACTAAAGGTATATGAAATACCATGGATAATGAGAGGTAAATATTATTTTTTATATATATATATCTTCTATTGCATGATGGGTAGTTTCACATTTTATACCTGCTCCTAATTCTTATATTTATATATTCTTATAATATTTTGGTAATTTTATTTTATAAAACTGTAATGATGGTGTGAATGTGTTGGTAACTGTTATACTAAAGTTACCAACACCATATATTTATATTTGGTCACAATCATAAAACATATTAATTATTCATCACTTATATACATCTTTAATATTTGTTAATCATAGTGCTGCTGTGCAATTTTACAATTTAAATAATATTAATGTTCAGTAATTTCTTGCACAAACACTAATAAGAAAACACTTTGTATTTATATTATATTTAAATATTTTACATCTTTTAGAGTGTCCATTGTAGTTAAACATGTCACAGTGATTGGTGATGCATGTATTGATACCAGGAGTATCAATATTCAAAGAGATTATAGGTCATACAGTACAATGCTGTATCTACTGCTCCCCCTGCTGGTGGGCCTCATTGTTATTGTGGTGTCTATGCAAACCACAGTATTGATTCCTTACAGAATTGGTTCCCAAACTTTTTTCTTTAAAGGACCCCTTTTCTGTCATTGAGTAAACCCCTGACTAAGTGACGCAATAACTGCAGGTAGTTTGTGTAAAACGAGCGATTTGAATGAATTTTGAGCAGATTATTTACTGTGAATATTGCATCAGAAATGAGTTTTCCTCATTAACTTTAAATACAATTTTCTCTGTAATGACGAAACCTGCCAAAATCAAAAATGAATAAGTAAATCAATGAATAAATGTCATTAAATGTAGCAAAAATAATATTTGAAATAAATGTAGCCATTAATTAATTGATAAAATGTGACATAAATTGATATTTCTGTTTTAATTTGCTTCTTTATTTATTTATCTTTGCATTAACTCCACAATTTATTTACTGTTCTTTTTAATTTTGCCTTTTATTTATTCATGTATTTATTTTTATTAATTTTTAAATGTAATAATTTATTTTTGTTTTTATTTTTTATTCATTCATTTATTTTTTCATTTATTATTTATCTATTTGTTTATTTATTTATTTATGCACCTTTTCTATTTATTTTCTGTACATTTCTTTTTACATTTCTCTATGCATAGAGAAATATGTACATGTAATACAGTATGTATTTTTTTTTTTTAACAACCTTGCATACCTAATAGGCTTCTTTTTTTTTGACAAATTCAGTGTTTTCTTCTCCCCGACACTTGGCCATTGTTCTATTAGCTCTGTGTACTTTTCTAATGCAGGACGAGGCTGTTTAAGTTGTCTTACACCCCTTAAAATCAAAAAGGCTTCTCTGTATCATATTTGGCTCTTTGCTTTCTAATAGTTAGGCTCCAGAAGTATAACCCATTATTATTTAACACCTTCACCAACATTGCAAGCAAGCAAGAGTGAGCAGCGCAGAGGAAAAGCCACAACACCCAGAATACGAGCTGTTATTGACGCAGTGGTTTCTCTCATGTACATCTCTTCCTTCCTTTTCTTGTCAGAGTAGCTGCTTGTTAAATAACTTTGAGCACCATTTATTTCTCTGTGGCCGGTATAGTAGATGGTGTTCAGCGTCCTCTTGCTGTATTATTAAATAAGTAATTAAATAAATATGTTTATCAATATCACAAAAATACAAATTAGACTGCTTCATACACACATCATGACTGTGGTGCAGGAACACTTGACCAAGTTTCATCCTCCAGTCACTTACAGCATTTTAACCGGAAACTGAAAAGTCAGTGTTGGTGTGCATCTACCTGGGTCCATATCCTGTAGACCTATTTAAATCTGTCTTCTCGTCCTCCATAATGTGACTCTAAAGCCACCTCTGCAAACCCACTTACATTACATTTACACTCTAGACGTTCTGCTGGCTCTGTGGTCAGCTTACAGTGAAAGCAAGTAGAGGTTAAGTGGGACTTAATATGCGGCCGATGCGTTTAACAACCTTGCATTTAAACTTTAAAAAATCACACATTCTTATTTACCCAACTCCGGAGAGTCAAACAAAGTTTATAGACATGTGTATTAAAAATGTAGTGATAGTAAAAACATCACGGCCATAGTTTTAGTTACATTTGCAACTTTGTTATGCAATCAAACAGAATAGATTTGTAAAATACATTTGTGATTAAAAATGTATTTATGCAAACAAGAACTTTTGTTTGTGAATCAAAAACTTTTGTAAATCCAAATGTTTTGTTTGTATATCCAAAAGTTTTGTTTGTATATCTAAAGGTCCCACCAACGAGATCAAGCTACACAGCAAACTCAACTTTTTGATTTGCATTAATACATTTTTATTCACAAATTAATTTTACTTGCAATAAAACATTTTCTGATTACAGTGTGGAAAGTTTTGCTCTCAAACCTGTTCTGTTTTATTGTATAATTAAGACACAAAAGTAACTCCATACTATTTAGACATATTTAGACAGTGGTTAAGGAGCTGTAACACTTAAAACACTGTGCTAATGGGTGGGCGGGGTACCAAGTTGATTAAATTATTTAACACAATGCTGTAGGAGGCACACAGAAGAGGAAATCCAATCTGATTCTTCTGTATTCAGTAACAGTCTTTGACCTCCAGATCTCTTTTCTGTGTCTCAGGTGAGAACCACAGCTTCAGAGTAACACAAGGCGAAGCCCGGAAACAGCAACTGGACCTCCTTGGAGATCAGTGTGTTCCTGTGTGAAGGTAGGTCTGCACCATCACTCAGCCAGGCCCAACAACTTGTTGATACTCCTTTTATATTTAAAGCTCATCATTCATTTGTGCAGTCATTTCAGTCATGGTTGCTGAAATGGAGCCCAGTACCAGGGATGGCAGCCAGGACCTGCTCCAGTTCTGGGAGGAGATCCCTTCAATGCAAAGGTCAGACTGAAAATAACTGTTTAATATTAAAGATGAGTTATCATTTCATGAATTAGGCATGTGGTCTGTGTGAAAAAGCGAGTGTTTAGTCATGTTTAACAAAGACACAAAGTCTTGAATATGTCATTCATAAAATGGGATGTTTATATTACTATCTTATCCTGGACAGGAGCCTTAAGTAAATTTAAAAAAACTTAATTTATTTGGGGGGTGTGAATCGCCATTAAGTTGTTTTTTTTTTATTCATATTTTTTCTTTTGGTGAACATTTATTCATATTGATTAAAAACATTGACATTAATATTATTTATTTTGTATTATATATGTTTTTATTTATGGTTTGTTTTGAACTATGTCAGTTTTGTTGTTGACCTATAAAATTTGGTCACAAAAAAAATAAGATGGCGTGTTTATATTACTATCTTATCCTGGACAAAAGCCTTTAGTAAAATTACAAAATGTATGTAATTTAATTGTATCATAACATATCTCCTAGTGTATTGAACAGAGATTTATTTGGGAGGTGGGAGTCACTATTAAGTTTTTTTATATTATTATTATTATTATTATTTTATCATCATTTTTTCTTTTGGGGGACATTTATTTATGTTAATATTAAATTATTTATTTTTTTAATCTATTTTTTGATTTATGTTCCAATGCGTATCTTTAAAACCAATACAATTTGGTCACCAAAGAAAATAAGATGGCGTGTTTTTACCACAACAACAAATACATGTTTTTTCAGACTGGGGTGTCACGTCCTGCAGGATGTGAACTCTGCCCTCAGACTGACGACCAACAACTACAACACGCCACCAACCAGGAGCGATCATTAGAGGATTCACGCCACGGTTAGTTATGAGCTCGGTACCAAACTTGTTCATGCTGCTTTCCTGCAATTGTACTGTGATAGTAACAATCCAAACTGACTTTTCCTCTGTTTTGAACATATTTCTGACTGTATTCTTAAAGCTTCTGTTGTCATTGTCAGATCCTGCAGCTGATGGCCCGCAGCAGTCGCCTGGAGCAGAAGCTGGATCAGTGCCTTTGGATCCTGAAGGTTTTTATTGTCCTGGTAATACTCTTGACAGCCCTCTGGGGCATCACTCTCTACATCCACTATTCGGTTGGCTATTCTAAATGGACCACTGCTACATACTGAGACAGTTTAGCCATGTGAATATTCAAAGTTTGTGTGAGGTGTCTCATATTTTTACTTGCACCATGAATTCCAGACTCCTGGAAGTTTACATTTTTTGAATTTGTACTTGGATGTTTTATGTCTGGGTGTTTATGGATGAATAGATACTCCAGAGGAAACTAATTTCTCTCTTGAGGACAATAAAGTCAAATCTATCTATCTCGTTCATAAATTTCTTAACCCGGGAAAAAACTTCTAGCCATTAAATTGCTGTCTGGTCTCATATCACATGTAATATATCTAATTTTGATCAGTGTCAAGTCTTCCTTCAAACCAATTTTCTAAGTCATACGTCCTCAGGGCCGGTTTAAGGCATAGGCCAAATAGGCGGTCGCCAAGGTCGCCACCTTCTGGGGGCGCTGGTCGCACGCTTAAAGAAAAATTCAAATACAAAATGTCGTTGGGCGCCCTTCATCATTTTCTGCATTGAGGTATCAAATGAACAAATAAAGAAAGAAATACACTTTTCACCTCTGTAGCTCTCGTAGTGAAACTGACTCAACACAATTAAACCAACAGTATCAGGAACCAATTGTTTATTTATATTATAATAAATACAGTTTTTTATGAAAATAAAAATCTTAATTTTTGTCTTAAAACCATTGTGATGTATGATGTGTGTTGCGGTTTACGGGGCTAGGTTTAGGGTTCTCGGGGGGTTGAACCCTAACCCTAACATTAGAGCGGCGGTGGGGGCTCCAAATCTGAATGTCGCCTGTAGGGCACGACGTACGTCCTTAAACAAGTTCTTGAAAGTCGTTGAATTGCTTAAATTTGAAGAATCAAAGACCTCTGACTCGGTAAGTTTGTCGTCCCATTCCTTCTCTATGATGCTACTGTTGGTTTTATATGTGCAGTATAAACACTGTTTATCCTTTAGGAATGGGGCTTTAGCTGTTTTTCAGTGAAACCAGTGGTAGTTGTGTTGTTTTGACACTGAAGGCACAGTACAGGAGAGTTTCATTACTAATTACAGTAGTCACTCATTTCCTATGGGGTTACTTTTGTGTCTTTGTTATGCAGTCAAAGAGAATAGATTTGAGAGCAAAACTTAAAATAAGTTTGTGAATAAAAATGTATTAATGCAAATCCAAAAGTTTTGTTTGCACCACTGCTATTCATTATTGTAACTGGAGTTGGTTTATCCTGAGAAAGAATTATTGCCGGTGAAAAAATCTTATAAATGTAGATGTTTTTCTTGAGAAAAGCACTGTAATTTAGGATACTGTAAGTTTTGATGTAAAGCACAGAAAAGCTCTAATCGTGTGTGTACAAATAAAGATGCATCCTTGATTTGTTTTTTGTGTGTTTGCCTGCCGCTTCACTGATATAAATCTTATTTTCAGAGACAATACCAGGTCAGGTCCATTTGGATGATCTGTGTGTGAAATCCCCTGCACTTCGGTGAGCAATTTATTCTTTCCTTCTATACCTATTGTATGAGAGAGTCTTAACTTGAACGTCTACTTCCTTTTTAAGACACGTCCTTATCAGCCCATAGGCTCATATTTAGGTATTGAGGTTAAGGTATCAGTGTAATCTTCCTGTCTTCAGTATAGTTTACAGACAGCTCTCTGTGATTATGGATCAGTGGAAACTCTGGCTTGTTCACCTTCTGCCACTGTGTTTGTGTTTTGACCATGAAGGTACCGTACAGGAGCTTTTCATTACACACAGTTTATGAGTGTATCAACATTGTCCTTCTTATTCTAGTGCAGTCATTTACTGTATGTGTAAATAAAACTAAGTTTAAGCCATTCAAAGTCTCTTTTCTATTGCAGTGACTCATGTGATGACCACTGGGAGAGAGCCGTATATTGCTCCACTATGCTCCACTGAATCCCTGCGTAAGAACGCACTGGTTTTGTGTAAGATCAGCAGAGAAAAGAGCCTGGGAGATCACTGTTTACTGATGTATCAACATGGACGGGACTTTGTGCCCGAATGTGACCCCAGGTTCACTATTATGACGGTGAATCAGACTGTATTTCTTCACCTGGTCAGTTTAACACCAGTGGATAGTGGGAACTACACCTGTCGGTGTCCATTTCCCGATGGAACAGATCTTCTCCATCTCAAGATCACTGTCGAAGGTACATTCATTTTCTTGCTTTTATGTTTCAAACTTTACGCATTTCTGTCAGTGTGAAGTGAAGGATTTCAGTAGCATGATAAACGTTTAACTTTGGTAATATAAGCTGAATTTAAAACTAAAGGGTATACACTACAGGTGACTAGGGTAAACAGTTTAACTAATAGATATCACCATGAAACTTCTCCAGTTGATGACTTACATTAAGACACTTATTTTTTGTATTACAAGTTTTCTGACATTTTATGTTTAAATATGCAAATGATGCATTATCTTATTAAATATGCGCTAATTTTCATACATTTCCAGAACAGAAATCCGAGCATCGGATAAAGCCAGGTTCAATTCTTATTGACATATTAGAGTCAAACGTTTTTACTGTGGGAATTTTGGACATATCTTTGTATCACTCCAGAAAATACTGTCAACAGCTATTTAAAAAATCAATTTTCTCCATGTTTTTAGGAATTAAATGTTTTGTAAATCACGCTATGAATAATATATGAACAAACCCCTCTGTAAAAACCTTCAGAATATAAATAGGAATGAAAGTGGAAAGTTTGGTGTATGAGTGGTACTGAAGTGGAGATTTCTGGCTCAGTATGAGAAAATTTGAGAAAGCTTTAAAGATATGTATTGTAAAACTTTCATATATTTTCAACAATTTAACTAATAGATATCACCATGAAACTTCCCCAGTTGATTACTTACATTAAGGACATTATTTTCTGTATTACAAGTTTTCTAAAATGTTTTGTTTAAATATTCAAATGAGGCATTATCTAATGCTAACTTTTTGTTAATTTAGGAGAAATCTACAGACACAAATAGACAAAGTAGTAAAATAAACACCTTAATGTGTATTTTGGATATTTTCTTTCCACTAGTCTGAAAAAAAAACATGTTATGGAACATAATAGTCCAAAATCTCAAAAGTGATCAATGCCTTACCCGTACTGTCTCCCCTTAATAATGTAAAAATGTAAAATTTAGGCTTTATGTTGAATGAACAAATATTCTGCTTCATTATCAATGTGGAAGGTAAATGTTTTGTATTGTTTTTGTCTTGAAGAGCCCAGCAGTTGGATATTGATTACCACTACTGTGATTGGTTTTGCGTTCATCATTGTAACTGGCCTTGTCCTTGGACATATCCTGAGAAAAAAACGTTGCAGGTGAGAAATTCTTACTGACCGAGAGCTTTAAACTTGGTAAAATAATGCAGTTTTAATGTTGAATAGATAATTGTAATTTTGGTATTTGCATTTTCCACTTCTTGTTTGCAGACACAATACAAGGTCAGGAGCAACTGAGCTACCTGTCTGTGAAACCCCCGTCTCTTTGGTGAGCCACGTATTCTTTTGTACCTTTTAAATGTATAAAGTATTTTAATAATATAAAAAGACATATAATTTTACATTTAAGGCATTTAGCTGAGGCCTTTTTGTTTTATTTGAAGAAATGGGTCACATGCAGACAGGAAATGAGGAAATGAGAGGGAGTTTGCAGCATACAATACGGTGTGCGTCTTAACCACACGGCCACCACAGTGCCTCTAAGCTGATGCGAAGGGGAGGGGGTTAAATAATGCACTTTGCAACAGTAAAAGAAGCCTTTTGTTGCAGTCCTGTGACCTTTAATTGACATACACAGTGGTGGAGGACGTATAATGAACTAATGATTATTTTCATTCATTTCATTTCATTTTATTTTCTCTATTATTAATCAATTAACTGTTTGGTTTGTAAAAGATCAAAAAAATAGTGACACTTTCACAATGTTTGTTTTTTCCAACAAGTAGTACAGACCTCAAAATTATAAAAAATATTACAAGTAAAAGGAGAAAATCCTCACATTTTTGCATGAAAAATGACTCAAACAGTTATCAAAATAGTTGCCATAAATTTTCTAAATCAATTAATCAACTAATTGTTTCAGCTCTAATTGTATATATTGTGAGGCACAGTAATTCATAACAAAGCTTCATATTTTATTTTAAGTTTTTCATATGTTTTTAAGCAAAAATCTTCATTTGTAAAGTAACTAAAGCTGTCAAATAAACGTAGTAGAGGAAAAAGTACAATATTTCCCTCTTATAGTGGAGTAAAAATATAAAGTGGACCGAAAATACTCAGTAAAGTTCCTCAAAGTTGTTCTTAAGTACAATTTGAGTGAATGTACTTATATTACACTTGTTTAGTACAAGGTAGCGCTCGTGTTTCCAGAATAGCCTACTTTAGTGGGGACATATCATGAAAAACTCACTTTTTCAGTGCTTGTTCACATCCATTTGGATATCTCAAACACCGTTCGTAGCTATACCTACGAAAATAATGCACTATAATTCGTATGTAATCCACGTAATGGTGAACCAGGAAGTATAAAGAGCGGCAAATGTCGTACAAGGAGGAGGTCAGGGTGGATGGGTGGGTCAAAAAACACCAGACTTTCGCCCAGGAGACCGCTGTTGGTGCCCCGTGTGAGTCACATAATTTCCGCACTTAAGTTACGCCACTTCCGTAGTTATTTTAACCCAATTGTTGACTTATTTCTCACGTAAATGCCTGTAATGAGCATAAATTGACACGTGTTGCTGGACATAGTCGTAGGAGAACGCACGAAAAATGAGGAATAACTTTTCATATGATGTCATACGAACCGTTGTATGAGAATATGTTTGAATAAGAACAACCCAGTCCGTTTTTTTGGTGGGCTGCTTAGATCAGAAAACATGTGATTCAACAAGCCATTCAGGTTTGGCCCCCCTTCCTATGTCACATGCAGGCTCATTAGAATATACCGCCCACAGCTTGAAAACTACATTTGCATAGGTGCACTATCAGAGCACGCCAATCAGAGCAGAGTGGGCTTTTTAAAGAGACAGGTGCTAAAACGGAGCGTTTCAGACAGAGGGTGAGTACAGGTATATTCAGACAGACAGGATGAGAAAAATAAAGTGTTTTTTGAACATTAACGCATGTAAACATGTTTTAGTAGAAACCAAAAGTACAAGTATGAACCTGAAAATGAGCATGATATGTCCCCTTTAAAACATGATGCAGTAAGATTTTGATGTTTTCATAGGTCCCAGATGACCCCTACACAAGCCTTCAGCAGCCAGAGAGTGAGCTCTACCAGACTATCTCCTCAGTGCACCGTCAACACAACACCAAGAGGAATTCAGCTAGCAACAACATAGTGACTGATCATTTGGATGATCAGGAAATAGATGGTGGAGAACGTTGGGAAATCTATGAAAACATTTGAATCAAAAAATCAAGATAACATGACTGTATGACTGCATAATAAGTTGACTTTTTTTTCTTTCATTGAGACAATATTGTCCAACAATAATACCTCTGGATGTTAACAAAACAATATTGATTCTTTAAACTTGTTCATGAGAAGGACTATAGTTTGTTGATGGATTTTTTTGGTAAAGACACAGAAGACTGATGCTTTAACTTGTGTGTAAATGCTGCATCACGTCGTGTCTTTTAGGATCTGAAAAGCTGTTTTTTCCCGCCCGCCGGTTGAACATTTCAAGCCTTTTGTGAAATTTTTAGAGGGTGTTAAGTTACCAGTTAATTTTTTACCTTGTCAGAAATCATACAGAATCGTCATCAAAGAAGACTTTTTTTTAAGTGTCTTAATTATTCATACATGTGTCATTGCTAGGAATTGAGTTATTAGAATTAAGAAATAAAAATCCATTTCATTAAAGGTGCCGTATGTAGGATTTGGCGCCATCTAGCGGTGAGGTTGCAGATTGCAACCAACTGAAACTTCTCCCGTGTGCCAAGCTTGTAGGAGAACTACGCCATGCAAAAACGTGAAAATGTCCCTATCTAGATGTCGTATATCGTAGATAAGTAAGTAAATAGTTATAATAGTATGCAAATTTATAATATTTGTTATTGTTCAACACAGGCCATTTCAGTAGAGACTTTCAAATGATGACAATAGAATAGAAATAATTTAATTTTGTACAGCACTTTGTAGGCGGACGTTTAACTGGCTTCATTATGGTAGGCGATAAGATATTTATAGTAGCTGAAGCTCTGCTAGGACGCTTTGAATTCTGCACTGAGATGGTGGTTTGCTTTTACCGAAGATACTATAACAACTAAGCATCAAAGACCTTTTATGATGCAAAGGTTATATAAGGGTTAAAATAGTGTCTTAACTTTAAAACAGAAGTAGTCTTGTCTTGCATTTCCTTTCTTGGTCATTTCCGCACCAGCTCAAGGTATTGTAGGTAGTTTGATGTCAGTGTTTGCCCTCCCCCCTTCACTATAGATTACAGACTGCAACACAGTTGTTCAGACCTCTCGGCCATCATGGATCAATTGACACTGTGTTATCTTCTGCTTCTGCCCCTGTCTTTGTGTTTTGACGATGAAGGTACAGTACAGGAGCTTTTCTTTACATATAATTTATGTTAAGTCAGTCAGTTTTTGCAGTTTGTTAGAATAATGAGTCGTCTGTTTCCTAATTTGGGATTTTTTTTTTGCTAACTCAGACTGTATTGTTTGCAGTGACTCTAGTGAAAACCATTCGAAGAGAACCAGATGCCACTCCAATATGCACCAATGCAAATCTGAGTACCATCATGCTTATAGTGTGTAAGATCAGACCAGAAAAGAGTGGAGAAGAGTGTCGTCTGCAGTATCAATATGGACGGGACATTGTGCCCGAATGTGACTCCAGATTCACACTTATGATGGAGAATCAGACTGTGTTTCTCCACCTGACCAGTTTAACACCAGTGGATAGTGGGACCTACACTTGTGAGTGTTCACATACAGCTGGAACAGATTTTCTCCATCTTAATATCACTGTGGAAGGTAAATGTTTGGTTTATTTTGTGTTTTCACGAGAATTTGTAGATGAAATTTCAGCTGTTTCAATTTAAGGAACACAAAGTGTAGAATAGTTGTGTTTTTAAGTCTGTTTTTTATATTCATAGCTGTGCTCATAATGCCTGTAGATGTAAAAATGCAGATTTCACAAGTTAAATGAAATATGTGATTGTATAAATTGTTTTAAATAAATTTTAATGTATTCTATTTGCAGGATATATCATTTATAAAATATTAATATTTGATTTTTTTCTTGACAATGTTTTAGAGGAGGAAGACACCAGCACGTCTACAAACCAACTAATGCCAATTCTCATTAGCTATTTTTTTTGGATCGTTGTAACTATAGTAACTATAGTAACTATCGTTATAACTGGAGTTATCTTCGGGTTTGTCTGCAGAAGAATACGTCATGGGTGAGAGAGTATATTAAGAAGATTTCTCGAAGATAAGCTTCATCCTACCTTTATTTTTCTATGTGTGTGTTGTATTTGGTGATCCACTAACTCTGATCACTCTTCTTATTTAAAGCTGCTCAAGGCCGACCGCATCTGGATCATCTGTATGTGAAACTCCCGGCTCTTTGGTGAGTAATGTATTCTTATGTTCTGCACCTTTAAACTCCGAAAGAAGCCAGTTTAATGTTTGCAATCATACATACACATATCTCAACTATTGTTCAACATAATTTAGTTCAAAAACATGATGCATCATGATTTATTTTTTTATAGGACAAAGATGACCCAGATGACCCTGATGACCCTTACACAAGCCTCCAGCATCCAGCGAGTGATCTCTACCAAACTATCTCAAATTCAGCCAGCAGCAGGCCTATCGTGACGGCCTGCTGGAACAACCAGGAAATAGATGGAAGAGAGGCCGATCCAAGTTGTGAAACTTATGAAAACATTTAAACCAAATATCAAGATATCCATCCATCCATCCATCTGCAACCGCTTATCCCGTTAGGGGTCGCGGGGGGGCTGGAGCCGATCCCAGCCGACATTGGGCGAAGGCGGGGTACACCCTTGACAGGTCGCTAGTCCATCGCAGGGCAATATCAAGATAATATAACTGTAATATGTGGATGTTCTCGACTTACTGAGATGGTGGGCTACTTTTGTGTCTTTGTTATGCAATCAAAAAGAACAGGTTTGACAGCAAAACTTCCCACACTGTAATCAAAAGATGTTTTATTGCAAGTAAAATAAATCTGTGAATAAAAATGTATTGATGCAAATCCAAAAGTTTTGTTTGCTGCTGAGCTTAGGACGTGTGCAGGACCTTTAGATTTGCAAACAAAACTTTCGGATATACAAACAAAACTTTAAGATTAGCAAACAAAATGTTGGAATTTACAAACAAAACTTTTGGATTTGCAAAAGTTTTTGATTCACAAACAAAAGTTTTTGATTTGCATTAATACTTTTTTAATCACAAATTTATTTTATATGCAAAAAACATTTTTTGATTGCAGTGTGGCAACTTTTGCTTTCAGACCTATTCTATTTGATTGCATAATAAAGACGCAAATGTAACTCCATAGGCTACTGAGCATATTTAGCCTTCATTTCTTTGAAATATCCAAATTAATACATTTTTATGTAAAGATTTTAGTTAAAAGCAAAAGCTAATAGTTATACTTTTCTTGTCACTTTGTTCAAGATGGATCATTATTACATGTGTCATCTGTCAGATAGGTATATTCTGATAATATTTAGCCTCAACACCCCCATTTCTTTTAAATTGTTGCTGGGTGTGGCTAGTTTGTTCATTAATGCTCTGTCAAGAAATGCAATAACGTTTTTCAAAATATAAATCCTCTTGTAGGACTATTTCATTTCTTTTAATACACATTTTTGTTTTGGCCTTTCTGATTGTAACAATAATGTCAAGATAACATCCTTAAAACTATACAAGAGAAGGGTTTAGGGTCTTTTGGCCATTATTTGTACAATATTGATTATAAGTGATTAATTATCGGAAAATTCAGTCATTACAACTGCATAATTGTAATCAAAGATTAAATATCCCAAAAGCTTGTAATACCTACAGTCACATGAACTAGTCTACAGTTTGGTTCTTCACGTGAACAGAGCTAATTCACTTGCATGAAGTGAGATGTGTTTTTGTCACTTACAACAGTGCTGTACTCTGACGACACAGTGGTTTCCTTGTGAAAGAGGCGAGAGAGCTGCTGAGACCCTGCTGCGATTTTATTTTTGAACACACATAATTAGTTTTGAGTTGAGGCCTTTCTGATTGTCACAATAACGTCAAGATAACATCCTTAAAACTATACAAGAGATGGTCTTTTGGCCACAATTTGTACAATGTTTATTATAAATGAGAATTTCAAAATAAAATGCAGTCATTGCAACTGCATAATTGCATAATTTAATTTGCATGAAGCAAGATACAATATGTTTTTGTCACTTAGAACAGTGGTATACCGTATGCAGACGACGCAGTGGTTCCCGTGTGAACGAGGCGAGAGAGCTGCTGAGACCCTGCTGCTTTCTATTCACGGCTCAGGTCTCTAAATATGTGATTACCACTAAAGCAAACATGTCAGTTTCAGCATGTTGTGTGACGTACGACTAGTGCAATACTTAATTTTGGTTGCAGCTCAAACTGACCTCATGCTTCATGATTTGACACTTTATTGTGGACACGTATAACACAGGCACATGAGAAGTTTTTGATGATATGAGTGTTAATGCGAAAGCAGAAGCTCCTTCCTACTTCCTAGTTCACACTAGCTCGTACTGTACCTCTATGAGAGTTTCAGGTTTAGGTAGCCAGAGTGTGTCCTCCTACCTTCAGTACAGGATATACTTCTCACTGTCGGCAGCAGTTGCTTCTTGACCAATATGGCAAAATGGAAACTGTGCTTTGTTCTGCTTCTGATGCTGACTGTGTGTTTTGCAGACAAAGGTAATGTACAGAAACTAATTTACATAATGTGAAATTCATGCAAGTTGTTTTTAAACAATTTCTGTAATTTTTTAGTGTCATTAAAATGTGATTTAATATTCACAAAATGCAAAAATACAGCAATCGCTATCTCAGACTGTATTGTTTGCAGTGACTCTAGTGAAAACCATTGGAAGAGAACCAGATGTCACTCCAATATGCACCAATGCAAATCTGAGTACCATCATAGTTATAGTGTGTAAGATCAGACAAGAAAGGAGCGGAGAAGAGTGTCGTCTGCAGTATCAATATGGAGGGGACTCTGTGCACAAATGTGACTCCAGATTCACACTTATGATGGAGAATCAGACTGTGTTTCTCCACCTGACCAGTTTAACACCAGTGGATAGTGGGACCTACACCTGTGAGTGTTCACATGCTGATGGAACAGATACTCTCCATCTTAATATCACTGTGGAAGGTAAATTATGCATTTTTCTCTCGTACTTTAGCTAAATTTAAACTACCTCGCTATAACTATTTGTATTGTTAACATAGTAGTATGATGCCTGTACTTAGAGTTTAAAGGTTCATAAAAGCATGCAGTAATTAAGCTTACAAAAGTCAGTTTGGTTGTCTTCGATTTGCAGATTTTAGTAATACAATATTTCCTATGTACAGCATACAGCAGCCTCTTATAGCTTCTTTACAAACAGAGCAAGCACCTATAATTTTTCTGATTTTTTCTTTTCCATGTTTCAGAGGAGGAAGACACCAGCAGTTCACCCCAAATGCCGATTCCAGATGCTTTAATCATTGTAACTATAGTCATCATTGTAGCTGCAGTTATCTTCGGGTTTATCTACATAAGTATACGTCAAGGGTGAGAGACTGCTATAATATTCATAACTATTTTTAGGAATGCTTCATAAGTCAAGTGATATTATTTAGATGTTTAAATGACTTAAAACGGCAGTCGTAAATATGAAGATCTTGACTTTCAGTTCCATATGAAGTAAAGAAGGAAGACACTGCCTTTCATTTCCTGTCCTATCTCTAACAATAGACAATACGAGATATAAGATTCATTACTAATGCATTGTTGTTTGACCCAACAGACGACCTGAGCCACCGAGCAGTCTTCCAAACACGGTACAGAAACATCTTATTCATTTATGTGGTTCATTTAACTTACTACTTAATACTAAATATAAAAATGTCTTTCTGCAGGAGCCAGAGGACATCGAGCCGTACAGCACCTTCATACAGAGAGACAATGGGCTTTATTCAACTACCAGAATGCATGTCTGTAACACTAACACTGATAATTCAAGCATGTCTACCACACAGGCCACACATTGAAGGAAGTTGTTGTAGAGATCCAATAATACTGTATAAGTGAAATGGGACCTGTTGTCCACAAGGTGGCACTCTTTTGCTTTGTGACAACTTGTGTATTTCACTCTATGTGATGTGACTGTTATTTTTAATTAAAATAATATAATATAGTTATCATTGTAGCAGGGTAGTGATTCTTTTAACTATTATTCACAATAATACGTTTGCTTTGTTTTTGTGTGTTATGCATCTTCTGCCAATGCAAGAAAGACTTTTATGATTGTTATGGATAATAAATTCTTAAACATTTGCTTTAAATAACTCAACATAGCTGATTTACAGTGCATGAATTAAAGAAATTATACTTATAAGCCTCTGATCGTTACCATCTGTTATTTATAGCATTGTTTAGAAGGATTAATGTGGTTTCTATATGAATGCTGATCTTGGATTATGGCACAAATGTACACACTGTACACTCAATTAAAGGAAGAAATATTGCTCCTTTAAAATATACATTGTAAAATCTGACAAGTTAATCTGACCTTAAAAAATCTAGGAAACCTATTGCCTTGAAAAAGGTAATTAAATATAACTATTAGTCTTAAGTTATGTTTACATTATATCTACTTGTTAAGTTTACTTACATTTTGTTGTAATTTCTTCATTTTCTTTTTTTTTTTAAGTTATTTTTTGGGGGCATTTTTACCATTTTATTGACAGTGGATAGAGTCTTGGAAAGGGGGGAGAGAGAGAGAGAGTGGATGCGGAAAGGGCCACAGGCCGGATTCGAACCCGTGCCACCGCGGTCAGGACTGAGGCCTGTTACATGGGCGCCCGCTCTACCGACTGAGCTAACCAGACGCCCGTAATTTCTTCATTTTCTGAAGTTGTTCCAACTTAAAAATAGCACGTGAAATTAGCTTGTACTTTGCAGGGGGTTTGCCAGGCAATCAGAGGGCTGACACACACAGAGACAGACAACCACCCACGCTCACATTCAGACCTACAGGAAACCTAAGGTCAAGTCAAAGGATATGACTCATGAAATGTTTCTCTTACCAGACGGGGTTGCTAACTCGTGGCTATTGGTAAGCCAAGAGGAACTAGATAAACAGTCAGTGGTGGTGGCATTCAGATGTTTATCAAATCAGTAGGGCTCACCCATTATTAACTATTATGTATTAATAATAAGTGTTAAATCCTTCTTAAAGTGACCCTTAATTCTTTCTTCCAGACACAACTGGACTCTGTAATCAGGAAAATATAACTTTTGAAAACCAGGAAAACTGAAGTTGTTTTGCGACTGACAGACTGACTGACTGACTGACTGACTGGCTGACTGGCTGACTGACTGACTGACTGACTGGCTGACTGTGACAACTGCTGTACAGAGATAAGTTTGAAAATCAGAGAAGTGATACAAAATAATAATAGACATGTTCTGCTCATATCTAGATCACAGGGCCTGAGCTTTAATCTTGGCACATGGTAATTTTGGGTGGTGAACCGCAAGCCGTTACCTATGTTTTGGCGTCGCGTCCTGGTTTAAGATTACAGGTGTCAGCTGCCAGGTAAGCGTAGGTATTTTCCAGATGCTAATAATAGTTTGGAATGGATTTTTTTAATATTCCCAAATACAATTTTCTGCTGCAGAGGAGTTCTTAATATCCAGGAAACATAACGACCTATACTAACCTGAACTATTAGAGGTCAATGCCTAACCTTAACTATTAGAGATCAATGCCTAACCTTAACCATCTTGCAGTTTGCTGGTTCCCTTCTAGACACGACCCTGTTACACACCTATATACAAAATGTAGGTACAATCAAACCTGGAACTGTGCTACCTTGGAGTTATGCAATCTTAATGACTTGGGTTTTATAGCATGAATAAATGTAATATTGAAAATGAAAATGATTGATGATTGAGGAGAGTTCTCTGGACGTTCATTACTAAAGAAAAATATTGTGTACCAATAAATTGAAGTCTTTTTGTCCCGAGGCTGTGACACTACCCTTCCGAAGAGCATGTTAGGTTCTTTCCACCAGGAATATAAACACTTAAGAGGAATTATACAGGGACTTCCCCTCCATGCTATTTTGTAAACAACATTTCACAAGAGATTTAATCATATGAGATTGTATATTTCACAACAAACCTACAGAGGCATGATGGGGGCGTGCGTTTACCACACCATCCTGGGTTCACGACCCCTGCTGTCCCATGTGATCCCACTCTTATTCTTTTCTGTTGCACTGTGCTGTGATGCGATGTATCCTGCTTCTAGCCAAGACAATAGCAATGTTGTCTTAAGAGATTTCCTGAAGATACAGTTTCACTATTTCAAGATGTTCCTTGTATAGGTGTGGACATTGTCAGGAATGTCTTAGAAGGATTACTGAACATGACATCATACAATTAAAGGAGACGTATCATGCTCATTTTAGGTTTCATATTTGTATTTTGGGTTACTGCTAGAAGCTTTAATGTTCAAAAAACAATTTTTTTTTTACTACTGTCTGTCTGAATATACCTGTATTCACCCTCTGTCTGAAACGCTCCATTTTAGCTCAGGTCCCTTTAAGACCTCCTTCCGAGAAAGCCCAGTCTGCTCTCTGATTGGTCAGCGTTTTCCGGTCTTCCGCATCTGCGATGACATTGTGACATCACAACGTTACAGAACAGGCACAGTTTCTGAATACGGGCTGCGTGCATTTCTCCGTGGATTGAGCGTTTTGATCTTTGGACAGTATTTATGTAGCACCTAGACCTGCTTTATAATAAACAGAAAGATATAATAAACAATATGGGACCTAAGGGAATAAGATTGTTTATTTTTTTTTAAAATGTGGTAAAACTGAGGATGGGCAAAGTGGTTGATTATCAGTGGAAATGGCTCTAGAGACATTATGGGATATTTACATTTTCAAGACATTTTCTCTGTCTTAGAGATTTGTTAAATCTTTGTCCTCTCTGGGACGCGGAAGTACTATCTTCTCATCAGGGTGGAATTCCCGAATCAGTTCAGGTTGACTTGAGCAACAAATGTCAGGCATCACATGTTTGTGAGAATTTCAATATGATTACACCCCTTGTGGGAAATAGAGATAAAACCTCGAAACACCAGCGGCCACGGTCTACGCAGCAGGGACTTTTTTGACCACTTGTGATTACTGGACTTGAAAATACAACGGTTGCGCAGTAAGTATATGATTTACTGGCAGTAGTATTACCAATTAGAGAAAAGCAGCGTGTTTCAAGGTTGTAATAAGTCCGACTGACTCATTAAATGTGCACCCTATAGTTTATTTATGTCATTAAGTGATGTCATTAATAACATTAGCTATCTTGTGAATATTCAATAAGAATATGTTTTACCTTGATAGTCCAGCATCATGAATGTAGTCCAATTTCATGTCATGTAAATATATAATCAACCACAGCCTCTTACTATTCTCTGTTGTTAATAACACAGCATTCATTCATTATGAGAGGAAATCCCCTCCTTCCTTCTCTCTTGCACTTTCACTTTTAGTGACACAGTTAAAAGGCTGCTCAGAAGCTGAACTGAAAGTGTTCTGCTCACAACAGTGAAGAAGATGTTGTGGCTCCTGATATTTACGAGTTTGCTGTTTAAAGGTAAGAGATTATTAAGCGATTATTATCATTAATAAAATGAAATGATCAAAGTGGGCTTTTTATGTTAAAAGGGCTTGGAAGGACATTGTATTTTACTCATAAAGTAAAAAATTTTTGATCCTTTTGTAACAAATGGTTATGTTTCTTTAAGTCTGCATTTCACAGATCACTGGTTATGGAAATACAACAGCTGACTACGGCGGGGTTGTGCACTACAGGTGTGAAGTAGTCAACCCGACAGGTATGTGAGTTATTTTTGTTGTTGTTGTTGTTGTTGTTTTTTAATGTCAGTTTTATAGTGAAGATGTGACCAGTGGTGGAGGAAGTATTCAGAAGCTTTACTTGAAGCACTAAAACCACACTATATAAATTCTCTATTACTAAAAACTAAAGTATTAAAAATGTGACTTAACTGAATAATGTAGTATAATCAGGAAGATGTACTTAAAGTATTAAAAGTAAAATTATTCAATGCAGAAAAATGCCCTAATTTGTCAATATGTATCATATCATTAGATTTTGTTACTGTTGTAACAGCTTGATTTGGAGTTCATTTTAACTCTTTTGTATTGGACTGCAGCTAATGATTGTTCTCATTATGGATTAATCTGCTAATTATTTTTCGATTAATCGATTGTTTGGTTTGTAAAAATTCAGAAAATAGTGGGAAATGCCGCCACAATTAACCCAAAGTCACATCTTAACCTCAATATTATCAAAAATAAATGAAAATTATTACAATTATTCAGAGTAAAAGAAGTAAATCCTCAGATTTGAGAAGCCGTGAACCATGAAATGTTTTTTCATTTTTGCTATAATTCCAGAAATACTTATATATACTATTGAGTAGCTCAATGTATAGCAAGGCATACTATTTTATAAGCTCTTCATATGTTTTGTAGCCTATGCAAAAAGCGTAATTTTTAAAGTAACTAAATCTGTCAAATATTTGTAGTGAAGTAAAAAGTGCAATATTTCCCTCTGAAATGTAACAGTACGGAAGCCCAGAGAGGCCAGTGAGAAAAAAAAATCTGGTGATGCATCTTCTAAGTCTGATCTAAATAGTTTTCTCTCCTTTGCTTATGACTTAAGAATAGGTAAAAAAAAAAAAAAAGGCATTGCCAGGATAATCTCACTAAGTTCCTTAAATTTTCTTTCTTAAAGTTTTGCAGGGATCATTTTTGTAAGTTCCTCTTTTTTTCATCTGTGAAAATGGGTGAAAAAAAAGCTTTGGCATGTGAAAAACAAAACAGTGTTTGTTGTTGTAATACTCATTTTGGCCACAAGAGGCTGCAGTGCAAACAGCTATTGTCAGTATAGCTAACGCTAATGGCAAATTAGCACCTCTTAAAATATATTTCTAGCCAAAAGAAAGACATGACAGTAATGTTACATAACTTGCTAACACAATATATGTACCTTGAGAAATTAAAACTCACCTGGAAGAAAACATGAATGCTTTTGGTGCTATTTAGAACATGGGGTAGTGCTTCCGCTTCAGCCTCTTGTAGCCAAAATGAGTATTACAACAACAAATACTTATTCATGTTAATTATAAGTACCTCAAATGTGTACCTAAGAACTTGAATAAATGTATTGATTGGAGGATTACCTTTCCCAACAGGTGTGCGCCAGGTGACATGGCAGAGGCTCTTCAAGGACGAGTCCCTTGAGAATTTGGCAACCTACAGCACGCGGTTTGGACAACAAGTAAATTATCCCTACAGGGAGAAAGTGATCTTCACAGAGGCGTCTCTCGGTTCATCATCCATCACTCTGACGAATGTAACGTGGGATGATGAAAGCTGTTACATTTGCTCTTTCAACGTGTATCCTGATGGGTCCAAAAGAAAGCAGATTTGCCTCACGGTGCAAGGTAAATTGCAGCAGATTCATACATGAATTCTGAGGGGGAAAAGTCTTAATACAAAAGTCGTAACATTGATTTTGATGGTTGAAGCCCAGTTCATTTTGTATCTTTTTATTACTCTGTAAATCAATACCAAAGCATTCAAGTGATCAAATTATCTTTGTCCGAATGGCTTCAGCCCTCAAAATGACCAGTTTTCTTCCTCTGTGAAGGGATATCCGAGGTGAAAACTGAAGTGCAAGCTCCCAACGACATGGAGGTTGTGTTCAGTTGCTCTGCTACAGGTAAACCAGCTCCAACCATTCAGTGGGACTTCTCACCTGATGCCACCCTCGCAAACCAAACACAGGCTGGGACAGTAACAAACAGTGACCACACATTTACCAGCAGCAGCAACATCACTCTGCGAGTACCTCCAGAGTGGAAGGGACATGCGGACTGTCTGCTGAACAGCGGAGTGGCGGGACAAAGACCGAAGAGGATTCCTTTTTCTTTACCTGTCGGAGAGAAAAAAGAAAAGGGTATGCATGTCAATTATTTTGTACAGACCAGTAGTGTGCTCTTTAGAAAATGACCTACCTACATGTAGATAGTCCCAATGCTTTTGTTGTTCTACAGGAAGATCAGCCTCCTGGAAAATTCCCAGCAATTTGCTTATTTATCCCTTCCCACAGTGCCATATCGGGATCAAAATAAGTTTATACATTTGATTTTAATGTGCCAGTTTGCCCACTAAGTACCCATTAGTCATTTCCTTATGTTTCACTTCGTAGTCAAACTCCCGAGAAATATGTGGTTGAAGTGACATCATTATTATGAGATGCCTAGTTGTGTCACAGTTCACTAACACTTCCGTGTCCCATTGTTCACTGAACCAGGAACTCAATAAAGTAAACTCTGACGAGATGGTTAAGGTTAGGCATTTACCTCTAATAGTTAAGGTTAGGCATTTACCTCTAATAGTTGAGGTTGGGCATTGACCTCGAACAGTTAAGGTTAGGATAGGTCGTCATGGTAGTCTGGGAAGTGCTTTAAAATGTGAATGAACTCAGACTGACTAAGTGCATACTGTAAACAGAATCAGCTGTGCAGTGACTCATCCAATTACAGTCATTTCACTTTCACTTCCAACTAGCTTTCACTATGAAGAAAAACCTGTCACAGCCCAATGAGCTGTGTCAGTTTCTCTCTGAGGACGTCATCTCTGACACTTCAGGGAAGTTCATTATCAGCATCTAAAATTCCCCACCTTCCTCTTCTAGGGAAATGTCATTGAACTTATTCCTGTAGAGACTAACCCTGTGCTGTTTGTCACCAGGGAAGGGGCTGTCATCAGGGATTGCAGTTGTAATCGCTGCTGTGTGTATTTTACTCATCGTCGGTGGTGTTGCTGCTGCTGCAATGAAGCGAAAAAGGTGAGATATTTGATACAATGTAAGACATTTCTAAATGTACATGTGGTTATAATTCCCCTCATTAATAAACTTTTCTTTCGTCCTGGCAGGTTAAAGGTCACCAGAAGAGATGAAAATGTTTTATGAGCCTTTTGCACGGCTGCCTATTAGACTGTCATGAATGCAAGCATTATAAAAGTCTGCATGTTTTTGCATTCAACTTTAGAGGTTGAACAGTGAGTTAAGCTAAATGCTGCTATCTAAGATCCATTTCCCACAGGTGGTTTTCAAAACTACCATTTCTATTTAATTTCAATATTCACTTTAGCACTTTAAATTTGTTCATGGAGCTGCAAGCAAAGCAGTTAATCTGGCTTTGTAGAATGTAAAAACGCAGTGACCAATGTTTCATGTATTATGTGGTTTAAAAAGAGTCTCATGTAGAACTTTTAAGCTGTTAACTTCACTCTTATTCACAGTTACAGTGACTGAGACATAGTGCAATAGTAAAGGTTTACTTTTAAGGCAGATTACCAGCAGGACAAGCTGTGTTTGGTGAAAACAAGGAAATGTCCTGTGGGGTGATAGCACCATCTAGTGTGCTTTGTGGAGAAAAACAGAAAGTAGGAAGAAGAAGTACCAAGTACGTCTTACTAAGGAATAGATTTCAATAGTTAATTTTTTGCAGTTTATTGGAACTAAGTGATCTTTAAAGTTGTGTGACGCAATCAGGTGATTATTTTATTCCAAATTAGCATATCTATATCTAGCTACATATGTATCGATAAATTATTCATAGTATATTACAAAATAGACGTAATATATAAATCTGTTGCACTTTTCTTTGCACTTTAATGTTTGATGTTTTTGTTCTCATGTTATTTATTTCTCAATTAACCTGATGCACATTAACTCCATGACTGTAACTGTAGTAAAGATTCTACTATATGTGTGTTAGTATTGTTTTAACTGATCCCTGTCAAACACTGGATTAATAATCTGTAGTGTACAAGGAGTTTCTAATAGTTGATGTGTTTTCATTTATTCTCTGATTCGTTTCATATATTAATTTGTACTTGATTGGTTATTAAAGCAATGATGTTTTAATGTTATAAGTGATTTCACTTATGTTCACTACATGTTTTTGTTTGTTTTATATATACAGTATATATGTATATGTGTGTAAGTGTGGGTGTATATATGTGTTTATATGTATGTATACAGTATATGTGTTGATATTTATATACAGTATACAGTGTATATATATATATATGTATACATATATACACACATATATACATATACATACATATATATGTACATACAGTATATACATACACACATACAGTATATATGTGTGTGTGTGTGTGTGTGTGTGTGTGCATATATGTATATATATAAATATATGTGTGTGTATATACACACATATATACTGTATGTTTACAGTATATATGTGTGTATATATACAGTTTGTGTATGTATACATATGGATAGTTCTAGGGCCATTTAATTATCTGTAAATATACATCATGGGACACAGAAACAAAGTCCATCTTCCCTCCAAAATATATATGTGTGACAATATATGAGACTAGTGTACAGAAACCTTTTATCTTCCTCTTCACCTGTCAGAAAGGTCTTAGACCTTAGAATTAATAACACCTAATGGATAAATATAGACTAATAATTTAGCCACATCTCTGCCATGATATTAAACACAAATGTTGAATCATTAGTTCAGTGAACTGAGTAGCTGAACAGCAGTCTGTTAATGATTGAGTGGAGGTGTCCTTCCTTCTCCCTGATTGGTCCGGATGTACCATTATCTACATAAACTTTCGCTTTCTGTAGATTTGGCGGTAGATAGTATATAAGTATAACAATGATGGCGCACCGTGGAGTCTTACATTTCCTTTGTGTGTTGGGAGTCTTTCAAAAAGGTGAGAAAGAGATGATACAGTGTGTTTCCCAAACTTTAACCTTTATAGGATTATGGGATTATTAGGACCATATGATTTATTTTTATTTAACTGCAAGTGTAGCTGTGTGACTACAGTATGTTTATTGCTTATGGCAACTGTGTCATTATGCTTCGTTAATACTTTTGCATTGGTTAATTCATATTTTATCATTTTCAAAGTTTAACAAAAGATATTTGCTATATTTAAACAAAGTAAATTAAGTCAGATTAAAGGGAAAACTGAATATTTAAAGAACCTGGTGTGGCAATGAGTGGACCTGACTGGGGTCATCATAACAATAGGCTACTAAATTATATACATACATTCAGTTGTAGAGTTGGATGGTACATTTTCCCAGGAGATCTTTTCCACTGTGTAATGGAGTTCTGTGATCTCCAGTTCAGAGGGATAGTGATCTCTTTACAAAAATGTTTAATGGGTGAGCATAGATATAATACAGACAGCTTTCTGATCCCATTTTAAACATGTTTTGAATTGAATTCTATGGTGTATCTTATAATATATGAGTTGTGTCTTCTGCAGGTCTAACAGCTCTAATAGAAACCCAGCACACTGTGGAGGCAGCTGTAGGAGACAAAACCTGCTTAAACTGTTGCCTGATGCAATCTAGAGATGTTGAGACAGTCACATGGCTGAAGATTTTACCTGAGGGGGAGAAGAACCTTGCTTCTTGCCACAAAAACTTTGGTCAACAAGTGAATCCTGACTTTACAGATAAAATGGAGTTTAGATATGTTGGACTGCAAAACACCTCAATAGTTATCAGGAGGGTGATGGAGGAGGATGAAGGGTGCTATTGCTGTATGTTTAACACCTTCTCTGAAGGTGCTCTCAAACACTGCTCCTGAGCTGCCTAAAACACCTTGTTTGAAGCCCCACCTTTTCTTCCGTAACGTGGTGATGTCACTAACTAACACGTTTGCATAACTGCTAGTTTGGCACGCCCTCAAACAAAACTAGATTGAGTGGAGCTGGAGGGGAGTCAGAAGAGTTTGGTTCGGTTGACCAATCACAACAGAGAAGACCAGCAGACCAATCAGAGCAGACTGGGCTTTTTGGGACGGGGGGGAGCTCAAACAGAGTGTTTCAGACAGAGGGTGAAAAGAGGTGCTGCAGCACAGCCGGTATGAGAAAAATAAAGCGTTTTTTGAACTTTAAAATATGTAAACATGTTCTAGTAGAAATCTAAAATACAAGTAAGCACCTGAAAATGAGCACAATAGGTCCTCTTTAATCCGTGTTCACTCTGTCTATTTGGGGGCTTCACTATTCTACCTACCAACTAGCTTGATAATCAGACTGAATTGGAGGAATCCAAATGGGAGATGTTGGAGGTGAACCAGGCTACCAACTTGCGATACATTGTGTGTTCATAGTCTGCATGTTTATCCACATCACTGTTGTTCTGAATGATTTGGAAACTGACTAATATCTTGTTTTTATCTGAAGGTTCAAAACACCTTTAAAGAAGGAAGAGAACGAGCTGCGGCAACGGACGCCTACTGAGAGAAATAAAAACAACGACCACCCAAAAGCATCACCTGGGAAAGGAAGAAAGTTATCTTATTAACTCAGTTAACTAATTAGTACCACAGAATAACTCACAAGACTGTTAATGCCACAACACAGAGAACATGTCTGCACCAGTTCATTGATTCCAGCAGATCAGTAGTTTTCATTTTGAAATATAATTTAGGTGATAGTTTTAATTCACTGTTGCATCCAGCTGCATAAAAAAATATATATATTTTATAAATATAAATATAATGTATTCTCTTATTCATTTCATATATTAATTTGTATTTGTTTGGTTATTAAAGCAATGATGTTTTAATATTATAAGTGATTTCACTTATGTTCACTACATGTTTTTGTTATATATATATATATATATATATATGTGTGTGTGCGTGTATATATGTGTGTTTATATGTATCGATATAAGTATATAATAATAACATATAAGTGTGTTTGTATATATGTTTATATATGTATATACAGTATATACTGTATATATATGTATACATACAGTATATACACACACACACTTATACATACCTATATACATTATACACACATATACACATACAGTGTGTGTGTGTGTGTGTGTGTGTGTATATATGTGCATATATGTATATATATATATATATATATATGTATATATACAGTATGTGTAGATATACACACATATACTGTATACACACATATATATGTATATCTATATGTATATGTATGTATACATATGGATAGTTCTAGGGCCATTTAATTATCTGTAAATATACATCATGGGACACAGAAACAAAGTTCAAAAACCAAGACATAGAACTTTGGAGCAGTTAACTCATTCAGAGTTAAAACAAGGAAGTGTCCTGTGAGGCGATAGCACCATCTAGTGTGCTTTAAAGCACTCAGGTGTTTTTATTCAAAATTGTATATATTATATATACTGTATATTAGATATATTCTAAGTGTGTTGGTATTTTTGCACTTTTCTTGCAGTTTTGTGCTTTAATGTAAAGTTTTTAGGGGTTAAGACACTTCATTTCCTGCGTTCTGGTGAATTTTTCTGCATCCTTTTATGGTGAAAATGTGTTTTATTTATGTAAAGGAAAACACAAAATTCAGATGGCAGGTGACAAAATATAAGAATATAATGGAATATAATGCAGTAAGGCTCTCAGGTATTCTGTATTGTTTTCAGATATTTAATCTGTTCTCCTGTAGATCAACTTTTCTCATTTAATGTGATCTCTGCTGAGTCAACACACATGTTGGCATGATTTATCCCTCCTGTTTTGTTTGGCAAAGTAACCTCTTTAAATGTGCATGTGGCACCTGTTCATCATGTCAATGATAGACCTACATTAATGCATTTTAATTCATTTGTAAACCGCTGGAGTTGAGGTGTCCGTCCTCCTCCCTGATTGGTCCGCGGCCCGGATGTACAGATACTTTCACTTTCTGAAGTTTTGGCGGGAGATTCAGTACAGTATGGAACGATGATGGCGCACCGTGCAGTTATACATTTCCTTTGTGTGTTGGGAGTCTTTCAGAAAGGTGAGAAAGAGATGATACAGCAATGTTATAAAGGTCTAGTCATTATGTCATTTATTTGTCTTAATCTGAAAGAGCATGTGTATGATTCCTGCATGTTTAGTCTGTTGTTGTTGCGTAATTACGCATCGTTTTGGCGGCTGATTTTGCATTGGTTAACTCATTATTTATATCATAGTGTAACAGACTCTCCTACACTTGTTCATGGTTTAAAACTGTATTTTGGCGAAGAAGATGTTTGGTCCTTTTCTGTTGCTTTAGGGCAGGAAGAGGAGTTGGAGGAGCTTCCTCTGCGGGTTGTTGTTGTGGTGTGGAACTTTAGTACATCCATAGTGTGGAAGGAGAGATAAATAAAGCTGGCCGCAGTTGCTGCTCACTTGTCGTTCACCACGTCGTTTGTTATTTTTATATTATATCAGTTAGACGAACCCAAGGCGCACGGCTACATTTTGGCAGCGGTGTTCTTTTTTTTTTTTTTTGACGAGTCGTTTGTAGTTTCTGACATGTGGAGACGAAGATCCTTTTAAACCCAGCATGGCGCGGTTCGCCAGAAGCTCGCCAGTGGGAGCATCAAATAATTATGCTGCTATTAAAGAGAAGCTCGGAGCAGCATTTGGATAGAGACTGCTTCAGAGCCAGCCTCTCTGCTCGTGCAGGGCTGGACTGGACTGGGACAAAAAAATCGGCCCTGGCATTTTGGCCCAGACTGGCCCTCACCTGTCATTTGTGCTGTGTGTACCACGTTTTGTTGAAGGCTCTGTTCGAGGAAATACCTCAAAATGTGGTTGTTTTGCGTACTTGCCAATCTTGAGACCTCAAAAAAAGTTTCAGAGACTTTGTTTCCTGAATTCTGGTGAATTTAAAACAATGAAAATAACAAAATAATAAGTACACTGCAACAGCATTTTTATGTTAAACTTCTAATTTTACCTTCAAATCTCAGGAAAGAAAACTGAATAATTTGCCCCTCTGGCGTAAACTTTGCGTGTGAATATCTAGAATAAACTAATATTCATCAGTTATAATTCATTTGTTTGCCCATGCTGTCCCTTTTTAGGATTATACATGCTGTACAGTGCCAGAAACAGGTTAAAAAAGGTAAATTTGACAGTCTTATTGGACCTATCACATTCAGACTCTGATGGGGGGGCCAGTGCCAGCCCCGGCCCCCACTTTCGCCCCGCCCCTGGCAGACAGACAGACACAGAAACACAGAGAGAGACTCTCTGTGTCTGTGTACTCTCTCCATCAGGGACTCAGAGCTGCTGCCCTTGCAGCGCGATGACACAGACATTAGCACGGTGTTGGCTTGGTTGGAACAGGGCACACATATTAATTTATATTTGTTTGGTTAATAAAGCAATGATGTTTTAATGTTATAATTTATGTTCACTACATGTTTTTATTATGTAAGTTCTGTAAGTAACTGCAAGCATAGCTGTGTGACTACAGTATGTTTATTGTTTACAGCAACTGCATCATTGCGCTTTGTTAATACTTTTGTATTGGTTAATTCATATTTTATCATTTTGAAAGTTTAACAAAAGATATTTGCTATATTTAAACAAAGTAACCCAAATTAAGTCAGAATTAAAGAGAAAACTGAATATATAAAGAATGAGGTGTGGCAATGAGTGGACCTAACTGGGGTCATCATAACAATAGACTACTATATACTGTACATACATTCAGTAGTTGGATAGTACATTTTTCAAGGAGATTCAATATTTTCACTGTGTAATGGAGTTCTATGATCTCCAGTTCAGAGGGATAGTGATCTCTTTACAAAAATGTCTAATGGGTGTGCACTGCCACACAGGTGGTGTGAACATAGTTATAATACGGACAGATTTCTGATCACATTTTAAACATGTTTTGAATTGATTTCTATGGTGTATCTTATAATAATTTATATGAGTTGTGTCTCCTGCAGGTCTAACAGCTTTGATAGAAACCCAGCACACTGTGGAGGCAGCTGTAGGAGACGAAGCCTACTTGAACTGTCGCCTGATGCAATCTAGAGATGTTCTGCAAGTCACATGGCTGAAGATTTTACCTGATGGGGAGAAGAACCTTGCTTATTGCCACAGAATCTACGGTCAAAGAGTGAATTCTGACTTTACAGATAAAATGGAGTTTAGATTTGCTGGACTGCAAAACACCTCAATAGTTATCAGGAGGGTGATGGAGGAGGATGAAGGGTGCTATCGCTGTTTGTTTAACACCTTCTCTGAAGGTGCTCTCAATGCTACAACCTGCCTGCAGCTCTATGGTGAGAACCTGCTGTTTTATTAGAGACATTTCCATAACTCTCTGTCTTCTCTGTAATGTTTTAACATTTAAATATTTTATCTTTGCAGAGCTGCATGGACCCTTTCTTCACGTCAGAGAATCAACAGTTGTGTCCTTCTCAGCCACAGCTCGACCTGCTCCCACAGTAACACTGACTGTCCCTCACTACAACTCTACCAGCGTCACCAACACCAACGGCACAGTCACTGTCACCACTACAGCTGGGCTGTCTCGTCTCCATAGCAAAAGCACACAGGTTGGATGTGCAGTGAGAGTGCTCTCTGGTCCTCAGATAGAGGTGTTTATGATGATTCCTGATGATGGTGAGAAACACTTCCAAACATCCTGATTCATAAATACTCTATAGCTCAGGTCTGTTGTTTTTATTTTCCAGGTTTTGATGAGGAATCTGGATCTAATAAGTAGTTGCTTTATGAATGAGTGTTACTAATTTCCCTCTTTTCTTACAGATTTCATTCTGATCATCGTGTCCGGGGTTGTGGCCTCTGTTTTTGTTTGTGTTGTTGCTGCAATCGTCATCACCCTGCTTATACGGAAACATCGGAACCGGTAATTATAAACTTATTACTGTGAGACATGTGAATAAGAGAGTACTGGCACTTTCACTTCAAGCACTAATCACCTGTCTTGTTATAATACTGCTGTCTCACAGTTATTATGCTCATGATTGATTGAGATCTTTTCAGACAAAACCCACAAATTAATCTTTGACTTTTCTTAAATCCTTCAGTCCGTCACACAGGGACTCTGAGGAGAACAAGACACCACAAAAAGCAATCAAAGACAATGATGAGTGAGTCAATTTATAAATTTTTCACTTATACATATTTTTGTTTCTTTGCAAAAATGATTTAAATAGGACCTATTATGCTTTTGTGCTTTTTACTTTAGTGTGTTATATAGTTTTTTGTGCATGTAAAAGGTCTGCAAAGTTACAAAGCCCAAAGTTCACGCCAAAGAGAGAAACACTGCTCCTGAGCTGCCTGAAACACCTTGTTTGAAGCCCCACCTTTTCTTCCGTAACGTGGTGATGTCACTAAGTAACACGTTTGCATAACTGCTAGTTTGGTACGCCCTTAAACAAAGCTAGATTGAGTGGAGCTGGAGGGGAGTCAGAAGAGTTTGGTTCGGTTGACCAATCACAACAGAGAAGACCAGCAGACCAATCAGAGCAGACTGGGCTTTTTGGGACGGGGGGGGAGCTCAAACAGAGTGTTTCAGACAGAGGGTGAAAAGAGGTGCTGCAGCACAGCCGGTATGAGAAAAAGCATTTTTTGAACTTTAAAATATGTAAACATGTTCTAGTAGAATCCCAAAATACAAGTAAGCACCTGAAAATGAGCACAATAGGTCCTCTTTAATCCGTGTTCACTCTGTCTATTTGGGGGCTTCACTATTCTACCTACCAACTAGCTTGATAATCAGACTGAATTGGAGGAATCCAAATGGGAGATGTTGGTGGTGAACCAGGCTACCAACTTGCGATACATTGTGTATTCATAGTCTGCATGTTTATCCACATCACTGTTGTTCTGAATGATTTGGAAACTGACTAATATCTTATTTTTATCTGAAGGTTCAAAACACCTTTAAAGAAGGAAGAGAACGAGCTGCGGCAACGGACGCCTACTGAGAAAAATAAAAACAACGACCACCCAAAAGCATCACCTGGGAAAGCAAGAAAAGAATTATCTTTTAACTCAGTCAACTAATTAGTACCACATAATAACCCACAAGACTGTTAGTACCACAACACAGAGAACATGTCTGCACCAGTTCATTGATTCCAGCAGATCAGTAGTTTTCATTTTGAAATATAATTTAGGTGATAGTTTTAATTCACTGTTGCATCCAGATGAAGCATCCTTTGTTTTGTATGTCTTTATATATACATTATCTGCTGCTGCTTTTTGTTTTTTTATATTTAGAATATAAACTTCATATGAAGATAAAAAAAATTCAATATCTTTTATAAATATAAATATAATGTATTCTCTTATTCATTTCATATATTAATTTGTATTTGTTTGGTTATTAAAGCAATGATGTTTTAATGTTATAAGGTATTTCACTTATGTTCACTGCATGTTTTTGTTATATATATATATATATATATATATGTGTGTTTGTATGTATGTATATAAGTTTATAATAATAACATATAAGTATGTTTGTATATATGTTTATATATGTATACAGTATGTGTGTATATATGTGTTTATATATGTATATACAGTATATACTGTGTATATATATATGTATACATACAGTATATACACACACTTATACATACATATATACAGTATACACATATATACACATACAGTATGTGTGTGTGTATATATATGTATACATATATATGTGTGTATATATGTATATCTACAGTATGTGTAGATATATACATATACACTGTATACCACATATATATATGTATATCTATATGTGTATATATTTATATGTATGTATTCATATGAATAGTTCTAGGGCCATTTAATTATCTGTAAATATACATCATGGAACACAGACACAAAGTTCAAAAACCAAGACATAGAACTTTGGAGAGTTAAAACAAGAAAATGTCCTGTGAGGTGATAGCACCATCTAGTGTGCTTGTTGGAGAAAAAAAGAAAGGAGAAAAGATCATTCCTTCTCCCTGATTGGTCCCCGGTCTAGATCTACATAAACTTTCACTTCCACTAAAGTTTTGGTTGTAGATTCAGTACAGTGTGAAACAATAATGGCGCACCGTGCAGTCTTACATTTCCTTTGTGTGTTGGGAGTCTTTCAGAAAGGTGAGAAAGAGATGATACAGCAATGTTATAAAGGTCTAGCCATTATGTCATTTATTATTCTGATAATCTGAAAGCGCAGCTGTGTGATTCCTGCATGTTTATTGTCTGTTGCACATCGTTTTGGTGGCTAATGATTTTGCATTGTTTAATTCTTATTTATATCATATTTTGCAAAGGGAAAAATACATCCTAACACAGTGTGAACTGTCATCTCCTGCAGGTCTAACAGCTCTGATAGAAACCCAGCACACTGTGGAGGCAGCTGTAGGAGAGGAAGCCTACTTAACCTGTCACCTGATGCAATCTAGAGATGTTCTGCAAGTCACATGGCAGAAGATTTTACCTGAGGGGGAGAAGAACATGGCTACTTACAGCAAAAGATTTGGTGAAAGAGTGCTTGCTGGTTTTCAGAGTAAGATTGAGTTTAAAGATGCTGGACTGCAGAACAGCTCCATAGTTATCAGGAGGGTGATGGAGGAGGATGAAGGGTGCTATCGCTGTATGTTTAACACCTTCTCTGAAGGTGCTCTCACTGCTACAACCTGCCTGCAGCTCTATGGTGAGAACCCTCTGTGTTATTAGAGACATTTCCATAACTCTCTATCTTCTCTGTAATTTTATATCATATGTTATCTTTGCAGAGCTGCATGGACCCTTTCTTCACGTCAGAGAATCAACAGTTGTGTCCTGCTCAGCCACAGCTCGACCTGCTCCCACAGTAACACTGACTGTCCCTCACTACAACTCTACCAGCGTCACCAACACCAACACCAACGGCACAGTCACTGTCACCGCAACAGCTGGGCTGTCTGGTCTCCATGGCAACAGCACACGGGTTGGATGTGCAGTGAGAGTGCTCTCTGGTCCTCAGATAGAGGTGTCTATGATGATTCCTGAGGTCAAACAGTCGTCTGATGATGGTGAGAAACACTTCCAAACATCCTGATTCATAAATACTCTATAGCTCAGGTCTGTTGGAATCTGGATCTAATAATAGTGAGGATTTCTGTAATTTGACCTTTAGGTGGTCTCAGATCAATAATACCATTTGATCTGTAGTTGCTTTATGAATGAGTGTCACTAATAATTTCCCTCTTTTCTTTCAGATTTCACCAACATGATCATCGTGTTGTCCTTGGTTGTGGCCTGTGTTTGTGTTGTTGCTGCAGTTGTCACCACCCTGCTTAAACGGAAACATTGGAACCGGTAATTATAAACGTATTACTGTGTGACATGTGAATAAGAGAGTACAGGCACTTATGTTTTTCACTTCAAGAAGCACTGAACACCTGTCTTGTTATATAATACCGCTGTCTCACAGTTATTATGCTCATGATTGATTGAGATCTTTTCAGACAAAACCCACAAATAAATCTTTGACTTTTCTTAAATCCTTCAGCAGGTCACACGGGGACTCTGAGTAGAACAAGACACCACAAAAAGAAATCAAAGACACTCATGAGTGAGTCAATTTATTCATTTTTCACTTGTACATATTTATGCTTCTTTGCAAAAATGATTTAAAGGGGACCTATTATGCTTTTGTGCTTTTCATCTCTCCTTTAGAGTGTTATATAGTTTTTTGTGCATGTAAATTGTCTGCAAAGTTATAAAGCCCAGAGTCCACGCCAAAGAGAGAAACACTGCTCCTGAAACGCTGAAACAGAGCGTTTCAGACAGAGGGTGAAAAGAGCTGCTGCAGCACAGCCGGTATGAGAAAAATAAAGCGTTTTTGAACTTTAAAGCCTGTAAACACGTTCTAGTAGAAACCCAAAATACAGTATGCACCTGAAAATGACCACAATAGGTCCTCTTTACCAAATGGAGGCTGAACGTACCTAGCATGTAACTAGCTTGATAATCAGACTGAATTGGAGGAATCCAAATGGTAGATGTTGGAGGTGAACCAGGCTACCAACTTACGATACATTGTGTATTCATAGTCTACATGTTTATCCACTTCACTGTTGTTCTGAATGATTATGAAACTGACTAATATCTTGTTTTTATCTGAAGGATAACCTTTAATGAAGGAAGAGAACGAGCTGCGGCTACAGACGTCTACTGAGAAAGAAAAAAAACACAACCACCCAAAACCATCATCTCTGAAAGGAAGAAAGTTATCTTATTAACTCAGTTAACTAATTAGTACCACATAATAACCCACAAGACTGTTAGTGCCACAACACAGAGAACATGTCTGCACCAGTTCATTGCTTCCAGCAGATCAGTAGTTTTGATTTTGAAATATAATTTAGGTGATAGTTTTAATTCACTGTTGCATCCAGATGAAGCATCCTTTGTTTGGTACGTCTTTTTATCCATACATTTTCTGCTGCTGCTTTTTGTTTTTTTCATATTTAGACTATAAACTTCATTAAACTTCATATGAAGATCAAAATATATAGAGTAGGAGTTGAAACACTGACAGAGTTTACATTGAATGTCTGCTGCATATTTTGGTGCACAACATGGCCAGTAGAGGTCCTGCTTTCCTCTCATGTGCTGCAGTAGAGTTGAGGCTGTTCAGACAGATCAGGGGCTGAAAGTCAGCAGCAGGAAACTGGAAACAGTTCAGTCGTAGTTAAATCTCTGAAGCATGGATTCTCCTGCTCCAGTCTCACATTACCTGTAGCACAGAGAGCACCTCAAGCACAGGGAGCTCACTTTGTCTTTGTGGACTTTCATCTGTCAGCTGGTAAGTTT
>CAKALU010064045.1:0-11140 GCA_916700995.1 Hozukius guyotensis | reverse complement strand
TAAAGCCTTTATTCTATTTGAGAAAATGCAAAAAAGGGGGAGATTTCACTTCTTATTTCACATCTAGACCACACAAGGTCTCTTAGAAAAAAATGCAATCCTTAGACTTAGAAATCTGGACTAGATTATCCCAGAGAGGCTAAAGATTCTTTAAAACACAGTTTGAGATTTGTGAAAATGCAAAGAGGGTTTCAGACAGCGTTAAGGCTTTGTCTAAAATGTCTGAGACGCTTTCACAACAGTAATTTAAATTCCCCTTAATTTTCCCCTGAACTGCAGAATCGTAAGCTAACTTCAGAGTCATGATTGGAAGGTAGAGGTGGTCTGTTTGCTCTTTGGCGTAGTCGTTATTTGTGTTTGTACCTGTTCGCCCGGGGTCAGAGGTCAGGTGTAGTTGGTGATCGGTTGGGGCGGAGCAGAAGGAGTTGGTCTCGGGTGTAGCGTAGAGGAAGTTCCCAACAGGCTGGAGTCAAGTGGCACTGTTTTAAGTTCCCAGACGATTAAGCTAAAACTGTACTTTTAAGAATCACGTCATCGGATAAACATCAAAGAATCTGTCTTTGTGTAGTTGTGGTCAAGTGATTCTGCACATAACAGCCTGGAGAAATTGCATTTAGATGGACCGTCATGCAAAATTTCCCCCAAAAAATTAACAGTCCGCCGTGTCCGTTTGTAAATGTGAAACAGCCCACGCTCTACACATAGCTCTTATTGTTATATGTGACAACGTGATCATCTCTTGGGACACATGTTCCCGTGCCCTCCCCCGGCCTTAAACACTGGACAGAGTTATATTGTGAGCGTTGCTAGAGACCAGAGAGGAGTGAAACTGAGCTGGTTGGTGAGGAGGAACAGGTTGGAGCGATGACTGGAGGGTTTTGGTCTTTTGGATTGGAGAGCTGTGGGAAGCAGCTGCAGTCGCCTCGTGTCCAGTCTGTTTGTCCAGCGCCTGCTGATCGTCAGGCTGTCCAACTGTACTGGATTGAAAGCCATTTAATGAAGACAATTCTGTGTCAGTGCACCAAACATACCATTGGGTCCAGGTAGATGACTTTAGAGAAACACTAGCTGGAAGGTTGGAGAGGACAAAATGAGTAACGGTGCTGAAAAATGAATTTGTCGGGTGGGCAGATTCACCAACGTCTTTTAAAGGTGATAACATGTTGTTGTGTTTACAGCTTGTTTGCTGTCATCAAACAACAATAAATCAGTTTACAAAACTCTATCATTTTAAATTTGAAAGATATGTACTGATCCGGCACTAGGCATGTCAGGAGAACCGATACTTTGGTACCAAGTCGATGCCAAAATTCTCAAAACGTCAGGGCTCGAGACTAACGGTGTCCAGTTATCCGGGGACAATAGAAAATGTGTTTGGGACGCAGTAAACTCACTATCGACTCGTCCAGAGGATGCACCCTAGTTTTCCCAGATAATGCTACATTGTGAACAACAAATCTGTGTTGAAATTGGCAGGATGAGAGCTAGTTAATGTTAGCTGTTAGCAGCCATGCAGCACTATGCTACTGACCAACTGCTAACAGCTAACGTTAACAAGCTCTCGTCCTGCCGATTTCAACATGGGAGGGGCCGTTGATTCAAAAAACGTATATTGCCAAGAAGTGAAAGTCAATTGTTCGTTCCATTGCAATTCCATTCTGCCATTTTGGACTGAAAGAGACTACCGGACGCTAGTAAAAAAGTCCACCTAAAAAGTGCCGTACAAAAGTAAAACAATATTATTTCGACACTATTGTCATATTCTACTGAAATGGCCTGTGTTGAACAATAAAATATGCGTTTTCAGTCCAAAATGGCGGCAGCGGCTGTTGTAAGTGCAGAAAAACACTTTAAGTTTTGTCTCTTTCCTTCTATACTCTTTGGTTGATCTTTACATTATGATGCATTCAGGCTCTATTCAGTAAAAATGAGTATTAGGTGAATGTGAATTCTAACGTTGTCATGATGTGTTCAAATGTAACTTTGTAAAATGTAGTTTTACATTACAAACTTGAATAAATACAGTTGTTTGAAGGAGATGTTTTCACAGCAATATAAAATACTGTAGATGACAGAGAGAGAATTATGACCTGTTTAACTTCCTAACAAAAACCAGTAAGCAAAAGGTAATAAAGGAGTGTATGTTGGGGTACAGGGGATTTATTGTTTTACTTTTGTTTTTTTACTTCAAAATAGGGCTGAAACTATAATCAATTAATCGTTTGTCATTTTTAAGCAGAAATGCTACACATCTCAAGTTTAAACCTCTAAAATGTGAGGATTTCCTGGTTTTCTTTGTCGTCTGTGATATTAAGCTGAATATCTTTTGTGTTTTGGACTGTTGGTCAGAAAAATAAGCAATTTTAATAAGTTGTCTTGGCTTTTCTAACTATTTTCTGACAATTTATAGACCATATGATTAATCAATGGATGTTCTTTGTCTCTACATTGTCAATGCATTGCTTTTAGGTCTGTGTTCTTCAAATTTGTTACCCTTAAAATAGTCTCCTTTGTCTTAACCATTACTTCCAGGAAGTCATTGCCAGAAGGGGAATTAGTGTGTGTGAGTGATCATACGGACACGTTCACATGGTCAGGGTGACAATTCCAGACACTGATCATGTGAGTCCTCTGCTACAAAGTCTTTCCCCAGTCATTGTGTAACCTACAACGAAAAGCCAGACAGAGGTAGTCTGAACAAGTTGTACATGAATTAAACACAGACCATCTGTCCTCAGGGTGTTCCCTTGTGAACAGCAATACCGTTTAATCATCCTGCAGTCAGTTACTGCTTTGTCAATTCAACGTCGCGTTCGTGCGGCGACATTTTATGAAAATTTGCGACTTCAAAACGCCGCTCAGCTCGCTGCGTATGATTTTTTTACATAATAGATTTAGGACAGCAGTTTTTTATGTCCTCATTACGGCGGCTTAAGAGCAGTTTAATGAAAAATGAAACTTGTACTTGCTCCTCCTCCCACTCTCCCACCCGAAAAACATAATGGCACAGCAGCTGCATGTTGATGTGTTATTGCTGCTGCCGCTGGATGAAAATGTCATATCTACATGACTGAAAACTTTTAAGGGATTAAAGAAAAAGCCACCTTGTTTGGATTAATGATCATGATCATGGATGTTTTAGGTCATGAAACATACTTTGTGTAAGAGCAGCCATGTTAGTTTTCCATGTTTTTTTTTTACAATGTGCAAAATGGAGTTTCAAGGTTTCCCTGCAGCAAAAGAAAAAAGGCTTTTAGAAGCGTTCCAATAGATCTTTAGCGTTAGTGCTGGAAACTTGCATACTTTGCTACAAGCGTAGACACTTTTATTCATGTTGAATGTATAATAAGCTGTTTTTGTTTTCTGTTGCAGGCCATGGGATGATCGTGGAGGGACATCCGGACATCGACCACTGGGGGAGACGGCTAATGGCGTCGGTACCGGACAACGAAACGGAGCAGAAGAACTGTTCAGCGCCAGGTATGCTATGAGATTAAAGATGCGCTAACCACCTTTTTATATTAACAATGGATTAAATGATGTGTAATGTGAAAGAGGTCACTCACAGTGATGGACCAACCAGAGAAATATCACAAGGCGGTTTTAGCGTCCTTTAGTGCATTGTTTTGTTTCACGCCTCACAACGTTTTCCCCAAAAACACCCTGAATAGCCCACAACGCTACCTGCCCAGCACCAAACGGCAGATGAATAAAGTTAGCGACTATCTGGTGAACGTAGCGGAGCATTTAGAAGCTAAACAGCCAGACGTTTGCCTCAGGATATACTATATATGTCTTGTTAGGTGCCAGCCAGAAGCTCTGCTGTCGGTCCCCCTTGTTTTTGTCAATTTTATTAGTCTCCCCAGGAAATCTGCCTTCCCTTGCATGAACAAAACTTTGCATGTAGGTCCAGTCCTATGCCAAACTTCATCAACTGGCTTTGTGCTTTGCAACTTCCACCAAACTGTAGTTCAAATGAGCAGAAATGTTCAGATGCTTCAACCTGGTAGGAATTATGAAGTCCATCACTCTTATTAAAACGTATTAAACCTATTTCCTCCCACATTTTTTGCTCAATTGACACCAAACTTGCTGCATCTTCAGACTGTCCTCCATTAACCATTTAGATAGATTTTTGGATTATTAAAAATTGAGCCCACAGTGCATCAAAATGTTTTAGTGTAAACAGTACCGTACACAGCTAAAAAAAGCTCCAATGTTCATGAAAATAAATGACAAAATTGAGGTCATGTGAGATGTAATGTGGTACATTTCAGAATTTTATCTCAAAAACTGCCTTTTTTACAGTATTTTGAATTCTACCCTCATGTAAACCATCGCAGTCAATGGAAATCAGGGATTTTTAAACATCAGTTTGTTTCACAATCAATCTTTATATAAAAATAAATGACAGACATCTCTGTGTTGTCTAGACGAAGTACGCAAATTCTCTGAATTTTGTCTCGAAAACAGAATTTTTGACACACAGTCATAGTGTGATGTCATCGTGTGAAGTGTTAGTTTCTGCTGGGCGCTCACCAAGATAGTGACCTGCCCTTGGTGTCTGAGGTTGTAAGTTTGAGTCCCGATTTAGGCAGAACGAACATGCTAATGATAAAGGACCCTCCTGTATGTCTCATGGCCCCGACTCACAGTTGCACAGCAGCTATAATATTCATACAAGTTTTGATGATGTTGATGTTTGTGCACAAGCTCAGGGCCTGACGAATACAGTCTTGAGATCATTAGAGACACAGAAAACTCTGGGTGAACTCTATTTAATGGGGTGTGTTGTTCCAATCCATCAATAAAATTGTAGGAAAAACTCATAATAGTTGTGGAGTTTTTGAGATGATGTGCTGCTTTAATTGAGCCTCTATTGTTCTGACTCAGTTTAGAATACTTGCGCTGCAATAAGCACTGAAAGGGCTATTAAAAGGGTCAGCTATTGATTATGTTACAGCATCGTTGGTACACTTAAAGGAAGCAGCATTCTCTATAATTAGTTCTACTGGACTCGATTGCTGACAGTTCCACTGACACTGCTGACATCCGCATCAGGCTACGAAAAACATTAAAGTTTTTCGTGGTTTTGTTGATTGAAATGCACCGACAGGAATGACAAGATGTCATTTGAATTTGCCTTTTGTGTTTTATATCAGTGGTGCATTTCATCTTATCCTGCATGAATCAGAGAGATATCATTGCATTAAAGCAGCCAGGGTTACAGGTTTAGTCTCATTAGTATCATCTCATGGAAAAATATCAGGTACTGTGATATTAATTGGCTGTACAGGATGTAGGGACTACCTGCTCTTACTATTACAAAAACCTCCTAAATATAAGGTCATAAAGTGGAAATGTATATGGAAAGGAGACCTGTTGAAGGAGGATTATTAAAGGAGAACACCACCTAAATTGAGAAATCCAATATGTTATTTCCATGGCCTAGGAGAGTTCAATCAATATTTGTGAACCCAGGAACCAGAAGTAAAGGCTGTTACACACCGGCGGGTGCAGGATTAATTTGCACGTCAATATATTTTTTTGAACTGTTGCTTTTGTCATGAGTTCTTTTACACAGAACGCGAATATTACGCGCCAAATAAGCGATGTACTTTTTGGCTGGACTGCAGAGGCCCAGCACTACGAACAAAAGTCTGTCACTGAGTGAGTGAAGTTACACGATTGGTCGGCCGAGGGGTGGAGTTTCCTCATTGGCTGTTGCTCTTTCATGCCCCCGGTGTGTAAAGTCTCAAACTTGAGTAAGTAGACGATAGACGATGAATGGGAGACTGATTTTGTGGACCCACAGGATGTTTGTTTTCTATTTTATACCCATATAAACTTTATTTTATTGTGGTGTTGGCAGTTGTGAAAAAGAAAATGTTCTCATATACTCGGATCATTCCCCTGGATGCTCTCGGTGTCATTTATGACATCTTTCCCCATTCATAGTCATCATCACAAATTTGAGTATTGGGGTCTAGTTTTTGGATTTGGGAGAGGGTTGTTCATGTTTACTAACATTTTTTGGCCTTTCTTAGACTATAGGAATAACGTATACATTTTGAAAACAGGCGTAGTTCCCCTTTAAGCCCTGAGAATAATTATTTTGGTGGAACTCAATATTGGGATTTGTGTTTAGAGAGGATGACACCAGGGCGCAGACAATTTAGGAAGTAATTTAAAAATGTACAGGATTTATTTGCGGCATCACAAGTAACCCAGCGAGGACTAACTGGCTATTACTTCATTACTGGTCACAGCAGGCGGAACCCCTCAGGGATGAGTGAATCACTGGTGCTGTAATCTGCTATTTTGTATATATAAACAAGCACAACAAACATTTTTTACACCCCTGACTTTGAACTACTCAGTGTTGTGACCGTTTGAATGTGAATTTAGTCAGAGTCACAGTGGGGTCCTATTGAAATGAGCGCCAAATGACAAGATTATGTGCTTGAAGTTTTCCTCCTAATCCTCCAGGATTACCTTCTTTTTTTTTCCATTCAAATGTCTCCCGCACCGGAGGCACCAGACTGTACTTCACATTCCACACATTTCTCATCGGCTCCTTCCTCCGATCCAACCGCCGCTCTGCCTCGTCACTGTGAGCTGATCATATGACTCTTTGTTCTCGGGTCTTGGGTATCGTGAGTAATCCTGTCATGGATGCAGATTTCAGGCACCTCAGCTGACCGGTTGTTGCTCAGTTTTGGCCAGTTGTGGGCAGTTACGAGTGGCTCTGATTGTAGCTGAACACTACCATGTACTGTAGATGATACTTTGATGTTGCCTTTACAGTAGAGCTGCAACGATTAATCGATTAGCTGTCAACTATTAGATTAATCACCAACTCTTAAATTGATGATCGATTAATCGGTTTGAGTAGTTTTTTTAAGAAGAAAAACCTCTCAAAATTCTCTGCAATTGCAGCTTCTTAAATGTAAATATCTTCTGGTTTCTTTACTCCTCTATGACAGTAAACTGAATATATTTGAGTTGTGGACAGAACGAGACATTTGAGGACGTCATCTTGGGCTTTGGGAAACACTGATCAATGTTTTTCACCATTTTCTGACATTTTATAGACCAAACAACTAATCGATTAATCAAGACAATAATCAATTGCAGATTAATGAGCAATGAAAATAATTGTTAGTGGCAGCCCTACTTTTCATTTTTTTTTTTTTTTTTATACTGCAGCTCTTTAACAAGTCATTCAGACTTCTAAGCCACATTCCCTTAAAGTGGCAGTGGATTAAGACAATTGCACTCGTTCTCAGTGGAGTTTGATATGTTTATTGTTATGTTTGTTTGTTTATCTTGAAACAAGACAAAATAAGTAAAATCTGATTTGAAAAAAATGATTTGTTTTTGGTAAGATGAAAACACAGGGTTAGGGTAAGGCTTTTTTTAATGACATGATTCATGGACAGTTTAGGGGCCTTATTCTCAGTTACTCAGCTCAGACTGTTGTCAGGCCATTAAATAGGCATTATCAGTCGCTATAAGCACCATAGATGTGGGTCAATAGGGGCCTACTACACACACTAGTAGGTTTTATCATCTATTCACATGGTAGATCACCGAAAGAAGGTATAAAAGAAGACGACAGCGACCTCTAATGACCGTAGTAATTATGACAGGAGCAGAAGCGGAAGTCAGGCGCTGTAGTATAGATGGTGTGAAACTCCATAAGTAGTGGCGGTCAGGGGCGATGGATGGGACACAAAACAGCTGTCTTTGTGTTCACAATCGTTAAGTTTCACATTCACTTTTGAAACATAGTTATTTTAAGCCATAACACAATGTTTTCCCCTTAACTGAAGTGTTTTTGTTGCCTAAACCTAATGAAGTTGTAGTTGTCTTGCCTAAATCTAAAGAAGTTGTAGTTTTCTTGCCTAAACCTAAAGAAGCCTTTTTGTTTGTGTCCAAAACGTAATGTTTCATTCCGTTTTACAACATGTTAGAACGTGTTGCTTTTAAGTTACGCTTTCACTTTTACAACGTAGTAGGTGTAGTAGGCCCTTAATGACCCACATCTATGGTACTTATAGCGACCGATAACGCCTATTTAATGGCCTGATAACAGTCGAATCGGTCAGCTTTTCACTCACCAACTCCGTATGTAGAGATTCAGGAAACGCAACACAAACCTTTCTAAAGCTTTCAAAAGAAAAGTAATGTTACATAAATCATTTGAAACACTTGTCTCTCAGTCTGACCGACAGTCTGACTGACTACAATTAACTTATTGTTCATGTTGCACTTGTCACGACGAATTATTGCTCACGAAACATCAAGTCCCATCAGGGAAGACAAGGAAGCGTGAATCAGAATGGATGTTCATGCTCTGTCAAAAATCTTTCCAGCATGACAAACTTGTTTACCATCCACACATTTTCTAGGAACTGAATAGACGTCTTTGGTTCCCAACTCTCACAATAGCTGAGAAAAATTGTTTATGTATCACAGATTGTCCTGACTCCCCCGTGCAGCAGTTGTTTGTCCAGAACTGATGATCCAGCAGCGGACCAGTGACGGCACTGGTGTGCACCCCTCCGGGGGGAGAGCAGCACTAACCGCGGATGGACTCCGGCTCGATTTGGATGAGAATTATTATTGGAGGCTTTTGGTTTTATGCTGAGTGTGTGCAACATCTGAAGCTCAGTTTAATTAAGCCGCTGTTTGTGGGCTGCATAGATTACACTCCGCCAGCTTTGGTCTCTCTGCCTTTTCCTCATCATTAGTTCTGTGATCAGCGAGGGAGCCCTTTTTCTTGGTTCACGGGGTGCTAATGTTGTTTTGCTTGTCCTGAGACTTGTGCTGCTACAGGCAGCCATTCATCATAAGTCCCTGTTTTTATTGGCCTTTCAGTAATAACTCAAGGTGCTGTCCAAACTATTTTTTGCTCCCGCTTGATTGCAACACATTGCTTGTAATCTACAAAAGGCTAATTCACACAGCAAAGGGCTGATACAACCTCTGGTTACTCTTTATTTAACCATCATTATTTAACCGTCACATGCGGAGCTTGAGTCATACCAGCCCTTGAGATGCATTTCCTCTGTCCCATGACGAAGGGAACAATTGCACTTTTTAACAAGTTGCCATAACTGCTTGGAACAAAAGTAATTGCTGTTTTTATTTTTTTTAAGATTATTTTTAGGACTTTTTCTGCCTTATTAGATACCGATGAATACAGGCATGGAAAGGGGGCTTGAGGGGATGACATGCAGCAAAGGGCCGCAGGTCGCATTAGAACCCGGGCTGCTGCTGTAAGGACTCAGCCTAGGGATGCACCGATCCGACTTTTTCAGTCCTGATAGCGATACCTGGGCTTTGGGTATCGGCCGATACAGAGCACCGATCCGATACCAGTGTTTAATTAATAAGCTGTATGCCTCACTGTGTGGAAGTGACTGGGATCATTCTGTTATGTGTAACGCATCAGGCTTGACTTAAACATTGTTTTCTTAACTTTGTGAAACAAAATGTAACAGATAAACACAGAGATATAAATGTACTGAATTATTAAAATAATAAAACATACACCAGTAGCTTGGTAAAAAAATATCGTCAAAATGAACAGGAATTAGAAACCTTTTTTTAACAACATTTTTTATTATGCTTTTAAACACAAATACAGACAAAACCAACAATACACCAACACACAGTGACCACAAGAACTAAACATCAGACTTACTGTAGATCCCTGACACATGATATATATAGCACGTAATACACTCAAAGAGATGATTGTACACAATCACATAAATATGTAATGGAAAATGTCATAGCATCTATTTATATATGTGTATACAGATAAGGAGGCGCTCAGTCCATTACAGTTGATTACAATCGACAGTAATGCAACATCAAAACATTTTAAGAAAAATCTGAAAACAAAACGCAATAAATAAATAAATAAATAAATAAATAAATAAATAAATAAATACCTCGCATTATAACCCAAAACGTCACTTTGCCAGTTTTCAATACTGGAATCGATCAGACCAATATTGTGCAATATTTGTAAGTCTTTACCAGTCTATTTAAAGAAGGATGTCCATTTTACATTTAAATCTGTATGTTAGATATTAATGTAAACATTTTTAAGGCAGCAACAAATTGGTCAAAACTTGAATTAAAACTCCAGTATATAATGTATATAGTATATAAACAAAGAATTGAATTGAATTGAATAGATCGGCCCCATTGTCATGGATACCGAATCCAGCTATTTGAGTCAGTATCGGCCCGATATCGCTATCGGTGCATCCCTAACTTGACCTCAGTGCTGTACATGAGGCGCCCGCTCTCGAGGCTTATTGAATGAAGGCGGGGACGCGGTCTTGAGCTCTGGGGTGTAACACATGCGCAGCGTAACTGGAGCTGCGGTCGTGCGTTTTTTCAGGGAGTGCAGACCAGATTTTACTGCGTATGTGTTGTACCCCAAAGATATGTCACGTTACGGCGCCGTGACATCTCCTCTTTCACCCGCTCTGTGAGCTACCAGGCGCCCCAGTAATCGCCGTTTTTATTTCCGAATTCAAATGTTTTGATAGCTCTTCCCCGGCTGTGTGAGGAGCGTGATCAGAGATGTGTGTTTGCTGCTTGACTTGAGATTTACTCGGGGACAGTATGTGGGAACCGACTGACTGTGGAGCAAAGAAAATTGGAGAGGGGGCAGAGCACCGTGGCTAATGTTCTGTGGGAGGAATAATTTGCTTTTAATAAAGATGCTGCTAATGCCATATATTGAAAAACTCCCACTTGAGTGGCATAATTAGCCGGGTAGAAGTAGACGACGTGGCGCAAAAAGTAGAAGTGAACAACAAAGCAAAGGTTTTAGTATGGGCTGGGTTTGTACTATGAATTAATCCGACGGGATTTGATTGTAGTGGTTTTAGATATGGCTCTAATCTGCTCACAGGCACACGGTGCACATGTTGCGTGTTAGGCTTGAAAAGTGGCGTGGGTGAGGAGGAAGAGTGGCCCAAAGCGGAAGCGTCATCACCCTGCAAAAGCTTGAAAGTGTTGAAATGTGTGTTGGTGAGTAGAGAGTGAGTTCTGCTGTTGGATTTGAGGCAAACACGGAGATGGAGTAGCCTATTCTGAGTTATTTTTGGGG
>CAKALU010064043.1:0-24466 GCA_916700995.1 Hozukius guyotensis | reverse complement strand
GTATAGTATGTCGTAAAATTTCATGAAAAAAGTCATAGTATATATAGCATGTCGAAAAAATGTAATGAAAAAAAGTCATAGTATAGTATGCCATAAAGTTTGAGGAAAAATATTATAGCATGTCGAAAAATTTGATAAAAAAAATTCATAGTATAGTAGGTCGAAAAATTTCATGAAAAAAGTTATATTATAGTACGTCGTAAAATTTCATGAAAAAAAAGTCATATTATAGTATGTCGTAAAATTTCATGAAAGAAATCCAAAGCATGTCGAAAAATGTTATGAAAAAAAGTCATAGTATAGTATGTCATTAAATTTCATGAAACAAGTCATAGTATATATAGCATGTCTAAAAAATTTCAGGAAAAAAAGTCATAGTATAGTATGCCGTAAAATTTGATGAAAAAAATTCATAGTATAGTAGGTCGAAAAATTTCATGAAAAAACACATATTATGTATGTCGTAAAATTTCAAGAAAAAAAGTCAGTATAGTATGTCATTAAATTTCATGAGAAAAGTGTTGAATACCTTTCTTCTCAATCCCTCTCCAGGCAGCGTCTGCAGAGACCGTTAACAGTCGCCTAGCCTCCACCGCCACCACAGCTCTGGGAATCAAGTCTTCTCTCTTCCTCAGTGACTCTCCAGTAGCCATTTTTTTTTCTGACCTCGCCGCTTCCTCCTTCCAGCAATGGATTGTGGGAGCAAATATAAACTCATCACAGCAGCTGTCTGGACTGTGGAGTGGTCAGATTTTGACCATCTGACCATCGGGTGAGTGCAGAAAGACATACAGTGGTAGTGTAAACACAATACTATGAAGTACTGTACTGGTACTGTTGTGTGTAAACAGTACCTCTTCCTGGGATCATGTTACTGTACAATTGTGGAAGTCTTTGTATGTGTGATCTACAGCAGTGAAGATGTGACTCATGAGGGTGTTGTGCTCAATGTGACTCTTCACACAAACACCTTCTGCTCGGTTTCTGCAAACAGCGGCGCAACTGAGCGAGTACTCACGAGTCAGTTGTTTCTACATGGACACTCAATGCTTAATTGTTTTAAGCAGGGATGTATTGATCGACTTGTCAGTGTCAATGTTCACTTTAGGTCCAAATGATGTCAATAACTTATAAAGTGAGAGTTTAAACATGACTGATTTGATCTAGTGTCCAAACTCATACTTTGCTATTAAATGTTAGATGTTGAGGTTCTGTAGTCCAGAAGTTAACTGTGCTACAGGTGGTAGCAGATGTGGAAAAAGTGTTTGCACTTGTCCTTAACATGCCTTATATGACTTAACTGCAGAATGAAAGAAACCACAAACACACCTCCTAAATTATTATTAAGTTGTGTATGTTACAGTAGCTCATTTAGTTACAGTTGCACAGTTTTAAACTATTAGTGAGAGAGATGTTAAACAGGTACTTCTGTAAACTTCTTGTAGAGTCTGTGACCACAGCTCAGTTGGATTTTTTTCACCCTTCTTTGATTATATTTATCTGCTTCCTTCCTTTTTAGAAGGTCATCTCATACATCATGTGAAAAACGTGTCCCCAGACGTACGGCTGCACAGGTAATAACCTAATTAATAACAATGTTGTACATTTGTGTAAAAAAAAAAAATCTATTTAGGAATAGTTCAACATTTTGGGAAAGAAGCGTATTCATTTTCTTGTTGAGAGTTTGATGCCTGTAAGTAAATACGAATATACAACCAGCAGTGGATTAGCGCGGTTTAGCATAAAGACTGGAAGCAGCTAGCCTGGCTCTGTCCAAAGTAACAAAAGCCGCCTACCAGCACCACTAAGGCCCCGATCAGACAGAGTGCGTTTTAGCACCCAGGGGCGGCTTTTTAAAAATAATTTTCAAAGAGATTTAAGCTTTTTGCGCGCTGTTTTTGCGTTGCTGAGCACCTCGCGTTGAAAAAAATTTAACTCAGAGAAGAAAAGCGTCCAATGTCATTAGCGTTTCTTTCTCATTGTGGTGACCTTTGCTGGATACCCGGAGCTTTATGACTTTACAACCGTAGTTACCATGATCTGAACAGAAAACAGCAGGAGGCAAATTAGTGCGGTACTTGATTTTCATTTTAAGTGTATTGTTAACTATTTGGGTCGCGTGTAGTTCATGGTTTGTAATAAGGTAAAGTTAGCATTCATTTGGTGGTTGCCTAGCAACATATATAGAATAAAAAGACGCAAAAAAAACACACGCTCTGTCCAATCAGGGCCTAAAGCTTGTTGATTAACTCATATCTCGTTTGTTTAATCTGTACACAAATTAAAGTGTAAAAATGACACGTTGTAGTTTTAAAACCCACAACTGATCTTGAACGCTATTGTAGTTCTCCGACACGCTTGTGAAATTGCGATTACGTCTAAATGCGTACTGAGATTTGGGAATGTGTACAGGAATTTTCGAATGTCTATTCAGAATCCGTGTGTTTGTAATCAAATTTGTAAATGTGGGGGAAAAATAATTTGCAAGTGTATTGAGATCTGTAAATAAGAAAAGTGTCTTAATACATACACATTTGTATTCAGTATGTGTATGAATATGTATTCATACACATTTAGAGATTCTTTACAAATAGTTTTGCTACAATAATTGCCCCATAGGTATTCAGTTGGTTGCAATGTGCAACCACACCGTTAGATGCCACCAAATCCTACACACCGTACCTTTAAACAAACGAGATATATAACGTGTTAATTAGTGAGCTTTAGTGGTGCTGGTAGGCAGATTTTGTTACCTTTGGACAGAGCCAGGCTAGATGTTACCCTCTGTTTCCAGTCTTTATGCTATGCTAAGCTAACCGGCTGCAGCTTCATACTTAATGTACAGACACGAGGTATCAATCTTCTCACTTAACTTTTGGCAAGAAAGCAAATTAGCATATTTCTCTAAATGTCGACCTATTCCTTTGGATATAACTTAAGATAAACAAACTGTATGTTTACATACAGTAAAATCTACTTTAGTGTAGAATTGGAGGACACTTTCTGTCAAATGTTCTAGCACAGTAAAACAGTTTACTTACCAAATAACTGATCCTAACTTCAGCCCTAACTGTGCAGCCGTACTCTCGTACTGAAGCATCTCTAGTGAAGTCTCAAACACACTGTACTGTGAAAGGAAAAATCATTTTGTTAGTGATGACTCAAACTCAAAGGATGTCAAAAACATAGTATTATTGTATTTATTTTATGGTTGTTTTTTTTTTTTGCAATGTCAACTCCAAAAAGCAATTACATGTGCTTTTTTTGTTACAAAATGCTCTGATAGATCTGTTCTCTTCATAGAAAATAGTCTGTGCATGGCAACATGTCGGAGGTTTCCCCCACAGCTAGTCTGAGGCGCCTCTGTACGGCACGTGCTTCCAAACGCAACAGCGTCGTTATGAATTGATTTCTTTTACGAAGGCTGGACAACAGTGGTGTGAGCTGGGTGGATGACATCACAATGCGTGCACTTGAACGTTGCATGCAAGCTTTCACACAAGCTACTCATACAGAGTGAGTAGTAAGAGCAGTCTGCCACTGATGTCCAGACTTGATCACCAGTAATTGTTCTTCCAGCTACAGAAGGAACCACAGTCTCTCCAATAACCCTGGATGTTGCTTCCTTTTATTCCTATGTTGTCTATTTGATGATGATGTCAAAGAAATATCTTAATAATAAACTGAATTTGTTACTTGGCAAAAATAAAGGTCTTATTCTTTGTCCTCAAGTCTCTGGCTCACACTCAGGACTTTGGCCCAAATTATTTTCTTTTTATAGCTCATTAAAAACCAAAGAGCTGAACCGTCCTTTAGGCTCAAACGCTAAAAGCTGCTTGGCAACTTCCGTTCACAAAAGCCCTGTCAAAGAAAGTCAGTAAACTAAAGCAACTTTTCACCAACAACTCAAAACCTTCGGTGGCTTTTCCTTCGAGCAAAGACGGGCTGAGGTGTGATCGTGGGGGACAAATTGAACCCAGGGTGACGCCAAAGCACCTATTTTTCTTTCCCTTCACTGACTCACACCTCAGCCACCTTCCTACCGTCCTTCTGTTTTGGTTCGAGCAGCGGGCCGTCACGCAGGTCAGGAGGGGATCATGCCTTTGTTCCTCTTGCGGTCGGCCATGTTGCGGCGGTTGTGGTTAGCCCCTCGGCCCTTGTTGGCTTCCTTCTTGCGTCGGTCCAGGAATGTCTCCGTGGTTTGTCCTTGGCCTTTGGGTTGGCCCACTACGTTATTGGGACGCGGCTCCGGTCGGAAACTATAAGAGAGGGATGAAGGGAAGTCAACAAAGGTGAACCGTCATACGATACTATAACGATTTTATGACAGACTGACTTTTACGACATACTATACTATGACTTTTTTTCATACAATTTTTCGACATACTATACTATGAATTTTTTTCATAAAATTGAATGTCGTTATACTATGACTTTTTTCATACAATTTTTCGACATACTATACTATGACTTTTTCATGAGCTTTTTTCGACATAGTAAACTATGACTTTTCATAAAATTTTTCGACATAATATACTATGAATTTTTTTTCATACAATTTTTTTGACATACTGAAATATGACTTTTTTCATAAAATTGAATGACATACTATATAACTTTTTTCCATACAATTTTTCAACATACTATACTATAATTTTTTTCATAAAATATTTCAACATACTATACTATGACTTTTTTCATTAACTTTTTTGACATACTATGACTTATTTACATTATTTATGACATACTATGCTATGACATTTCTTCACGATACTTTTTTCAACATACTATACTGTGTATTTTTTTTAATCACAATTTTTCGACATACATGACTTTTTAAAAAGAATTTAATGACATACCCATAATGTGACTTTTTGTGACATTTTTATAGCATACTATGAGGTTGTTGTTTTTTTTACATTTTGTATGACATACTATCCTATGACTTTTTTATATATACTTTTTATGACATACTTTACTATGACATACTATACATAACTATTTTAACATAATATACTATGTACTACTACACTTCTTACCCTTTCCTTTGATGCATGGCAGCTCTTCTAGCGTCGGCCCTCTCTCTCAGCAGAGCCGGGTCCTGCACGAACTGGTCCCTGTTTACATTGTTCTGAAATACAAAGGATTCACATGTGAACACATGAAAAAGAAGGCAAATAACAAAAACATGCAGATACAGTGATCACACATTTGTAGCTGAAGCATTTCATTTAAAAAGAGTACATCAACTTTAAGGAATATAAAGCTACCTGAAATGTTTGGAAAACACAATTCTGCACTAAAGATTTTGTTGGAAAATGTGTTAAATCTTCACATATGTAACAACTTGTAAGATAGCTTAAATTTGCAACTGTAATCTATTACTACTGATGATGTTTTTTTTAATCATTTCTGATCATTATTAACAGAATTGCCCATTAAAAATAGCATCATACACCAGGGCTTTCACTTTTACCAAGGGTAGTTTATTATAAAGGTTAAGTATAAAACACATCACTTTCTGTCGGCACTTTGCACCAGCATGCTATCTAAAATGGTCTTATTTAAAACTACATGCATGAGTAATCCTCTAGGAGTAAACTGCAACACCGGTTAAGAAAATAAAGTTAATATTTGACAGTAAAACTTCATCACTGAGCTTTAAAATGGGTCAAATATTGTTGTTTTTTCTGTAATTTTTGGATCTGCCGTTTTGAAATGATTTCAGTACCTGTAGTGGTTCTTCCTCCTCTTCATCTTCAACCTCCTGTTCCAATTCTGGTTTGTTTCCTTTTCTCAGTATCTGTGGGACCGTGAAAGGCCTGCAGAGAAACAGAAACACAAAGTGAAAATGAGTATTCGCTGTTGATTACTACCGAACCTCCGGAGCCCAAAAAATGGTACTCGTAGCCCTAGTGTTACGTATTTCCGCCTATGTAGTTGTTGTATGTGGATTAAAAACACAGTTGCATTTACACTTGTGATCAATCCGGAGGTGGTTTGGCCAATGAGATTTAGGTGCATTTACATGTGGTCAAGCATCTGATTGCAATCCGATCACCCAAAACGCATTTTAATAGCAGGTGTAAAAGGGGGTATCTTTGGTTTACCTTCTGCTCAGTAAACTGTCTCCATCCCGGTCATTGGCTCCCACTTGGGTCATGTCGTAGGTGTCGTCGTACTCGTCGTCGTAGTCGTCGTCCAGGCCGTAGGCTTCTGCACTTTCACCGGGTTCAATGACGACCACGTCCACCACCGTCTCGTAGGACTGATAACGAGCTTTCTGCTCTGCTATGTGCTGCTTGTCGTTCAGCAACTCTTCAGCGCTCTCCCCTTTCCTGCAAGAGTAAGAAAACACGACAAGATTACACCTGACCTCAGGTAGTCTCACCTGTTCTTCACTGTCTTTAAATACAAGTATATGTATACAGTATGTACATGGGAGTATTTCAGAGCAGCATTGTAAAAAGTTTGAGCAGGATTTTATAGACACATGAATCAGGTAAATGTACAAGTACATAAAAGTAGTCCGGGGCTTTTGAATCGTCCTGTGTGCTCTTACCTTCTGCCCTTCCAGATGCGGGACATGTCCACCTGGTCTCTGCGGAAAACGTCAAACTCATCATCATCAAACACGTTGGATCTGACGTTCAGAACATCTGGAAGCACCTCCTTCACTGGCCTGAAGGAACAGAAGAAGAACAGGGTCAAACATGGCTGACACGCTCTTAATTTCATATATTATCTTCTCCATTTAGACCACAAATGACCTGCACAAGACATTTTTATGATTTGTACAGTTACGTCAAAAAAAGTATCCACAAAAATTTTGATTATCAATTAACTGAGTAAATAATTTAACAAGCAAAAATGCCAAAGATTCCCAGATTTTAGCTTCTAAAATGAGAGGATATACTGCTTTTCTCTATTTTATATTAATGTAAAATGACTATGTTTTACAAGTTTTGAACTCTTGGGTGGACAAAACTATTTTAAAATGTCACGTTGGGTTCTGGGAAATTGTGAAGGGCATTTTTTATCTATTTTTTTTTAACATTTCATGTATTAAACAAAATCCATTAGTAGCTTAACCTGTTAACGTTCTGACGGCGGGCCCTGCAGACATACTGTCTTTCAAAGGCTGCAGCTGTTTTAAAGCTAGAGTGAAGATACTGGTATCATATGAAACTAGAAAATGAATGAAACTATCGCCACCAGAGTCAAATTGAAATGAAAGAAACAAAAGTTAGTGCCTTCTTTTGAACAGGGAGGAGTACTTTCCATATGATAATCTCAGCAGCCCGATGGCAGAAAATGAAAATGAGCATTATATGTAAAGGCCATCCCAGTGTGTGGTGTCACCTTGGCATGGCCCGGTCCAGTTTGTCCAGGTTGGGGGCCAGGCGGTCCTCCAGGATGTTGTTGATGACCAGCTCAGTGTTGTAGTCGTACTCCTGCAGGCAGGCCAGCAGGAAGCCTTCGCCCAGATCAGGCAGCAGGTCCCTGATACACGACAGCAGAGACTCCAGCTCCGCCTCGCTCACCGCACACACCGCACCCTGATAACAAACACAGAAAATAAAATACACCGTCAACGTCGGCTTTATCATTCTGCTGCAAATTCTGGCTATTTATTTCTGCACTGCAATGCACTGAATCTCCACTACTACTTCTATTGTTTCATCTTTTATTTACATGTTTTATGTCTTGAAAAACCTGCCTATCCTACTGTATGTACCAGTGCTGAAAGTGGTCCCATTTGTTTTATTCCTTTACGAAATAAATTCTCCTCCGTGTATTCAATTCCCAGCAACTAAAACTGTGGAACATAAACACCCAACATATACCTTCAGACTGAAGACTCACCTTTCTAATCTTGATTTTAAGTACTCTGTTTTGTATTTAAATGTTTGCAGCTTTGCTCATGTTTTTTTTTAATTTATTCTACTCACTACTTGCTTATTCTAATTGCATATTTGAAAACTTTGTTTACATAAATTGCATAAAACTAAACTGTTGCATGACAGTTGCTACAGCAATAAAGGTCGTTGTTTGCTGCTTGATTTCATTAATTTGTTTCTAATAATAAATAAATACACAGATATTAAGAAGTAAACATCACATTTAAGGTTGAATTAATGTCCCTTAAATCATGTAAAGTTCAAGTATTGTTGTGTTTCTGAGTGGTGGGCTGTTATTTCTGCGTAAAAAGAAAAAAATGTTAGATTAACTTTATCACGCATTGTTCGCTTCTGTTGTAGCATGCAAAGTTGCAGCAAGACGCACCTCCAACAACCGCACAATGTCTGACAAAACACTTGATCTAGGGGAAACTCTGCTTAACCTATCTTATTAAGCTCATCTGTGAAATCCCTTCAGCTGGTAACCAGTGATGATGAATACAAGACACTGAGCTGTCATAAGCACTTCATTATTAAAGAACTCACATTGTTTCCTTTTCGGGGAACATCCAGCATGGCCTCTGCTCCCCTCAGACTCTCTCCTCCTTCTTCTGGCTTTCGAGCCTCCTGAAGTTTAAAGCCAGCTGAAGTTGAAGCGGCGGCAGCACCAGAAGCAGAAGCAGCATCACCGCCCATCGCTCCCTGATGCTGAATCTGACTGTGAGGTCTCCGTCGGCCGACACAGTCCCAGGCATCCGCCACCCCCTGGAGCAGGTAGGACGTCCGGGTCTCATCACTGAGGGAATCAGGCGGTTAAGGAAATGAAACAACTAATACTACAGACATTAATGTGCGCTAATAGAACTACTAATACTTAAAGTCTGGCTTTGAGGCTTTCTTGCATCTTGGATGTCTCTCCACCACAACTGCTGTATGCAGAATGTTATTAGCCATAAAGATCTGTTTACACAAAGTTATAGCTTTAAGCTGATAAGGATACATGACAGGGAGGGCCTGCTGTAGGAGGCTGATGTCGTCTGCGATGGGGAACTGCTCATCATAGTCTGATAAGAACCTAAGAGGACAAAAAACAAAACAGCAAACCGCTTAATACACTTTGTCATTGTACTTAAAAGAGTAAAAGTGAAACAAACCACTTCTGAGATTCAATGGGGACTAACTAACAGAGCTGCGGGGGTGACATTCTGATCTTAACCAGTAATTTTACCTTTTCTCAGGTAAAAAAGCTGTGAAATGTTGTAGGAGCTCCTCTGCAAATGATGGCATGTTTTCTCCCCTGCAAGGCAACAACAAAAACCAGCAGAATTAATGAGCGTATGTGTGATGCTAATTCTGCTAAGATGCATGTTGAGAGTTTGGACGTCTCACCCCTCCAGGATCGGCTGTAGGCAGGTGTGATGCAGCAGCAGGTGAGCCATCTCCACTATCTTACGACAGGAGTGAGACAACCTCTTCCACAAGTCCTCCTGAAGACTAGAGGAGGGTTTGGGAGATTATTCATTATTCAGCAAGTGGGTCTAAATCTTTTTTTAAAGTATTAAATTGCAGCAGAAACTCACCCTTTATCATCAAAGTTTCTCTTCCTCACCGCCTTCTCGAGGTCAGGCACAGCGGTCTCATAAAACGAGGTCAGTCTGCCGGGAGACAAAACAAACTGATCAGGAGAAGCTTTTTACGAAGGTGTGGCTGCGATACGGCCAGTTTATTTCATCTGTCTACCTGCTGAGGAAGCCATGGGAGTGGAAGCTGGAGCAGGCGGCAGGGAAGATGTCCAGGAAGGCATGGATGGTGGTGGCCGAGTCACACAGGTACAGAATAAGATCTACAAGATCCTAGGACAGAAAAGGAAAGACATATATTATCAATGACATGAAGCAGCAGGTTTATTCCAGTTAAAACTTTTAAAAACACTGGTTTATTACTAAGTCTTCCTGTCATCGTTAGTAAACCAGATAACTGAATATCCAAATATAACAGTCCAGTTTTCATCAACTCAAATTCAGGAGCTTTTCAGCGTGTCATCAATCAAGTTTTATCTTTTGCAGAGATGATATTTACATGACAGAACAGCCTGTTAAATACGGCATGATGTTTTTATATTTGGAGATGTGTGTGTTTGTCTGACCTGCTGGTTCATGGTCATGGCAGTGGGCTGTTTGTGTGCGTTCAGCTTCATCGGCTCCATGGCCGTGGCTCCTTCACAGTGGAGACCACACCTGTCCAGGATGGTGTCAAACACCTGAAAGTGACGGAGAATAAAAGGAGGAAAATGATCTATAATCTCATAGAAAGACGGTTAAAATGAACCCTAAACAGTAAATCATCTTTGTGTCGTAAGTGCCTTAAAATCACATTTTTTGGAAAGCCTAAATAATCCCAAACATATTTTACGAGTCTTACGCTTTCCATATACATTTGTATTTCTTATATATAATCTTACCTGCAACACAGTGGGCACCGTCTCACCGAGGTCGACGTAGTAAGACGGCTGCTGGGTAAAAATGTTCTCTGAAAATGGACATCATTATGAAAGTTAACGAGTGACAACACAGATAAAAACTACCAATCTTCACTACATATTTTTAATCAAAATATTTAATTTGAATCATCAAAATACTCTCACTCAGCTCACCTATCATCTTGTGCAGCAGCTGGCTGTTGCCCTTTCCAAAGAGCACACATAGATCCAGGATTTTGGGAATGTCAAACAGGAAGTTCTCATAAATAATCTCTCCAAACACAGACGGGGTGAGGAAGTTCTCCTGTGGAAGAGGAGCACAAAGCCACAGGTTAAACACTATGTCAAGGCTGTGTACTTGGGAGTGGCAACTGGTATTTCTAGTGATTAGTAGATCATTATTACCTCTCTAGACTTCATATTGCTCCTACCTTGGACTCTTTATGTGTGGCCATCCTGAGGAAGGTCAAGAAGACCGCCCTGTGGACGGAGCGCTGCATGTCGGCCACCGCCGGGGAGGAGGGCATGGTGGCGAGGTCGAGGCCGCGAGGAGCGTGATGCAGGTATGAATCTAGGCACCTCTGCAGAGACTCATCAAACACCACCTGGTGGAGGAGACGGAGGGAGGGAGAAGACATTTACAAGAAGGAAAGAGAAAAAACTATTCTAGGTGTCGTCACTGAATCTACAGTGTATTTTCATTTATTTACATGTTAACAGTCCCCTCACCTGACACCAGAACTTGTCATGGGGCAGTGCGAGGAGCCACTCCAGGTCCTCTGTGATGAATTTGGCATGTTCCAAAAACGCCTCCACCTCGGCGGGAGAGCGGTCTTCTGGCGGGGGCTTGTAAGGCACAAAACAGCGGTCCTCCTTCCTGGCCGGGTGCTGATGTGAAACAGAAAACTGACGGTTTGATTCTGATAAACTGGTCTTTGTGAGAGGTTAGTCTTCCTGGAGCACCACAGACTGCTGTTTGAGTGTAGTTCTGTATAAAATTGGGTTGATATGACTCACAAGTGCAGGCAGTGTCTGTCCTTTTCCCAGCGGGCCCGGCTCGGTCACCTGCTGCTCATCCAGTGGCACTCGGGCACAGGCCATGGCTTCTCCCTCTCTAGTTTCTTCTACCAAATCACACCAACACAAAGATATTCAAAATACATTTTACTTTTGTATATTGGTCATTTCAGTGTATTTGTAGGTGTTATAAAAAGGTATATAATTTTGTTTAAACAAGCTTTGGAAACTCTAGAAACACAAGAGGAGTATGTTTTGATTTTTAAGGTATTTATAAGGCAGTTCACCAGATTAGTCAAAAAACAAAGACAGTGCTATCCGATTTTTCTTTTCAATTGTTCTTGTGTCAAAAGCTGACCAAGTCCCTTTACATAAAGTCATTGTATTATCTTTTGCTTACACTGAACTACTTCCATTCCGACAGACTTACAATATAAACAAATACAAACTAACGCTGTGCAGAAAAGTACTGATCTAATCTGAATCTAAATGGCAAGAAATGTGCACAAAATGACAAACAAAGCATCAAGAATAAAATCCGAAGTAGTTCTGTAGCTACAAAAATATCAACCTGGTTTTAAGTTTTCCCCTTAGTCTAGTCAGAGAGAATATTTATCAATTAATATAAAAAATATGTTACTCAAATACAGCTGTTGTGTTGTACAAGTGTCACTGTTAGCTGTTGTGTTCACAATCTAAACGTAAGCTTAAAATGTATCTATTCAGCCAGGCTGGTTATTATTTTATTAACTTATTTTATTGTATTTACGTTGTAGTTTTAAATTGTATTTAATTTTATTGTTATTTTATTAATCTAGTTTTTACTTCACACTGTTTTACTACTATTACTGTTATTAGTTATTTTCTTTTATCATTTTATTGTCTCAAGTTATCAGATTAAAATATAAATTGTTTTGTCTTTTTTGTTGTTTTCACAGTCTACACTTGTTCTGTCTTATTTCCGGCTTGTCAGTCATCTGTGAAGCACTTTGAACTGAACTAACCTGTACGAAAGGTGCTATAAAAATAAAGTTTTATTGATTGATTGATCTACAAGTGACGTAGTTGGACAGTGTGAGAAAATATGGGAGAATTTAATTAGATCCACAAGAGTCTCAGCTTTACAGTGATTCACAATTTATGTAATTCTAAGACTGTTTAGAGACCCCAGTATGCAGAAATATTCAAATACACCATTTTAGTATAGTCGACAATAACACATTTATACTGCATTCAAAAAACTGCATGTTTTTTGCCCCAAACGATGTGTCAAGTATTTAACACTCTTATCAACATGGGAGTGGACAAATATGCTGCTTTATGCAAATGTATGTATATATTTATTACTGGAAATCAATTAACAACACAAAACAATGACAGATATTGTCCAGAAACCCTCACAGGTACTGCATTTAGCATAAAAAGATATGCTCAAATCATAACATGGCAAACTGCAGCCCAACAGGCAACAACAGCTGTCAGTGTGTCAGTGTGCTGACTTGACTATGACTTGCCCCAAACTGCATGTGATTATCATAAAGTGGGCATGTCTGTAAAGGGGAGACTCGTGGGTACCCATAGAACCCATTTTCATTCACATATCTTGAGGTCAGAGGTCAAGGGACCCCTTTGAAAATGGCCATGACAATTTTTCCTCGCTAAAATGTATCCCAACTTTGGAGCATTACTGAGCCTAGCTAGTTAGCTAGCTCACTAGCTAGCTAGCTAACTAGCTAACAGTAGCAGTTGATGAGCTACAAACAGACACTCTTGTTAGTTAGCCAGGTTAACTAGCTAGCATTAGTTAGCTAACGTTAGTTAACTTGTGTTAGCTAGTTAACTCAACCTAAGTTACCACTGCTAACGAAAAGTAGTGTAGCCACCTGTTAACCAGCACCGTTACAACACCACACAGCTACCTGCTAACACCGCAGAGATGGATTTAATCGGCTAACTTCACCTTAACACACCGTCAGGTGAGATCAGCTGCTAGTTAGATCAGCTGCTAGTTAGATCAGCTGCTAACTAACCGACAGCTCGTCAATGAATGGAGAGAGAAGCTAACGTTAATGTAACGTGGCTAACAAGCCGGCGGTGACTTTATAACTGACTCGTTTGTATAATACTTGTAATTAATAGGTTAATAAAAGATGTTCACCTGCTGATGTGACTGTCTGTGACTCGTTCAAGCCATCTCATCTCATCTCATCTCATCAGAGTCGAAGCAGCTTTCAACAGTTTCGATTCTTTCTGATCACTAGTGCTGGTTGGCAGGGCCCGGAAGTGACGTGGGTTTGTTATGTATTATTTTTCTAGTGCCTCTACCGCCCCCTGGTGGGCACAAGAACACAGCGCCAGCGTGGCTCAAGGTCTATTTAAAGGTCCCATATCGTGCTCATTTTCAGGTTCATACTTGTATTTTGGGTTTCTACTAGAACATGTTTACATGCTGTAATGTTAACAAAAACACTTTATTTTCCTCATACTGTCAGCCTGAATATGCCTGTATTTACCCTCTGTCTGAAGCGCTCCGTTTTAGCGCATTTTGACGGAATTGCGTTGCTAGGCAACAGTTTGGGTCCATGTGTACTTCCTGTCAGCTGATGTTATTTACATACACTGCAACCAGGAATAAACTGGGACACATTAAGAATGTTTACGTTTAAAATTGTGTCAAGGGTCTAAATATTGTATATTTGTGACATCACGAATGGGCAGCAATCCTGACAGCTTGTTTCAAATGCAGAGTTTCTGAATACGGGCTGTGTGTATTTCTCTGTGGATTGAGTGTTTTGATACTTTCACAGTATTTATATAGGACTTAAGCCTGCTTTATAATAAAAAAAAACATGAAAATCTCACTTTTTTATAATATGGGACCTTTAAATCAGGGTCTATTTCCAGCACAGACATGAACTATAAACTAAAGTATTTTATTGCATCCATTTCCTATATTGCATTGGTGGAAAGTAATTAACCCTCTGAGACCCACAATAGACCCATTTTTGTATTTTTAGGGGGGTCTTTAGGGGGAGATAGCAGGTCAACAGTAGATGTCACATAGAAGTGGACATCATCCGTTTGGCTGGCTTTTTCTGTTTGGCGACACCTGGAAGCTGCTTGACATCCTCCTGGATCCACCTTCTCACTTATATTCACATTATACATATTATTTGTTGTCATGGATTGTCTATGTTGTATTTTCATTATGTTGTTACTCTGTACACATGACATCTATTGCACGTCTGTCCATCCTGGAAGGGGGATCCCTCCTCTGTTGCTCTTCCTGAGGTTTCTTCCATTTTTTCTCCCTGTTAAAAGGTTTTTTTTTTGGTTAAGTTAGATGGCGAGCCTCCTTCCTAACAAGCTAGTATGACATGATGCTAGATGTCGCCAAATCCTACACAATCCTTTAAGTAAAAGATCTGAATACTTCCTCCACCACTGCTATTAGAGAAGGAATCCATCTCTGAGAAGCAAATCTTCTTTTTAAACATAAAGCTGGAGGACGTCTTAGCGAACTAATCTGCTAATTTGAGTTGCTCAAAAAAGTAATAAAGAATATTACACCTGAATATTGATTGCAGTGTTGCTTTAAGAGAGGACTAAAGGGAGAACAGTTCACTTGCACATAACTTGGTTGAATAAATAATAATAAAACAAGACAACAATAATGATGCTTGACACATTATTTTCTTGGAAAAGGATGTTTATAAAAAAGATTTCCATGACACACAGAGAAGGCTGATGAGTATTCCCATAATTACATTAAGTACAACATTTTTCAAAATTATGAAGTCTGAAAGCGCATCGATAAATTATCGAAATCTCCGGAAAGTCAAACATTGGTTGGCTGTTTGACGCTGAAAAAAATAGACACTTCTGTTTGAAAGGTTTGTGTTTTTGAACCAATGATTTGTTATTGTCTGTTTGCTACTGGATTTATTATCTGATTTACTGGTTTGTGTCTGAACATTATGAAGTTTAGATTATCATAACTGACCAGAAGTTCTGTATCTATGTGTGTATATGATCTGACTTCAGCTTTTAACATACAGTTAAATGTGCAATTTATGTGCATTGCAGTGCAATGAGATGTCCCATTTCTTCAAAATAAAATACTAAAAACATAAATAACAAACAAAGAGACTGATTTTTTGTCTGCTTTCATGGCTTGTGGTGTTAACATAATTCATTATCTTGGGTGTAAAGCATAAAATAAATATTGTATGGCTCTAACAACAGTACATAATCTCCCGTACTTCTTACATATCAAGCAGCAGTAATACTGTACCTCATGGTACCCGTTTTGCCTTCTCCATCCTAGGAATAAAAGAAAATTTAAGTCTATACAATGCGACGGCCAATCACGGCTTCCAGTTTCTATCTCTAATAAATAATAATCTACAGCTCTATTCTATGATAATATTGAATCCACAGAAAAGTATGCATGATTTGGGAATGAATCACTTATTCTGTGTTGAATTTTGAGTATTGAACGGAGAAAAATATGTGCACTCCTGGAATAAATGCAACCGTATGATATCAGTAAATATGGATCAACAGAGAGAAAGATTTGTAGCGTTAATAGTAGCACAAAGGAGGATGTGGTTATGATGTGAATGGCTGTTTCATCCTTAACATGTTACAGTTGCTGTAGTTTACAATACAGCAACAACAGGTCCCTCAAACGCTCCAACAAACAATCAGCATTACAGATTATAAACCGTTTTTCACTGGCCAAAAGTATATGGACACCAAATATTACTTACACTATTATTGCTGTAAACTGTAACCTGTCTCTGTGCACAGGGGCGTCATCATGTTGAAACAGTAAACTGGAAAATGTTGGGAGCTCATTCTCTAACATATCATTGTATGTTGTAAGATACAAGCAAATTTTCTAGGGCTGCAGGCAGCTAACAATTATTTTCATAGTTGATTAAAGTGTCAATAGACAAGCTTTTTGCTTTAACTTGTCATCATGAAGTAAATATTGAATGTACAATGTAATGGCTGGAGGCATAATGACACCATCAGTGTTTAGATTGGTTCCCTGTAAGTCTCGTTTTCTAGCGTGCATATAAGCGTGTCCACACACTTTTGGCCATATAGTGTAACTCTATAGAGAGAATCTGAGTGTTTGTCATAACAAGCTAACTAGATACAGTATATAACTTAATTTGTCTATCATTATTATGTGTGATTAACATGGATAAGGTCACAGAAAAGCAGGCGAGGATATGTGTGTGTGTATATATGATTCAGCTGAGCCTACCAGTATTCTGTTCACACTATTACTGTAAAAGAATAGATCATTCTGGGAAAAATAGTCTGTGGGATGTGCGGAGACCAGAGATTTGCACTTCGAGAATATAAGGAATAAAAAAAAAAAACGATTCAATAATGAAGGGCACAGATGGTTGTCGCGTCTGATCTGGATGAAGCCACTAATATCAAACTCTGGACTTTATGTCGAAACAGGCTTCGTTAAGGATTTCTAACTGCAAGACGAGGATGGAGACAAGTCCGTAGTGTGGAGAAATAAAGTGTGCCCTTCCAAAACGTCACTGTGTAGCCCTTCACCATTCTCAATGGTCTGCCCATATTTGGTCTTGAAAAGTCTGATTTATCATGTATAAAAAAATATAACATCAACACACAAACGACAAAGTCCAGCTGGAAGTCAGTTTCACGATGATTCAAATTCCAGTTCAGGTCCGTAACGATTCGTTTTTGGTATGTGATGAAAAACAGGGACGAGGGGCGTTAAAGTCTGGAACAGAAGGATAAAGACTGGAGGACGTCAATAATACAGCTGCGGTTACCTGATTGTGCTTTTCCCACCTCCCGAGGAAGTGCTGCGGGCTGCAGAGGATTAGTGATATAAATACTCTGTATCTAGTGAATCTCAACAGTTGGGGCTCCATGACATCCACTGGGGGAAGGACGAGAGGAGGAAAAAAAACAAGAGCAGGAGCCGAAATGGCTGATCAGTAGTCTGAACAGTTTGAGTGACTGGGTGAGTATTGCACGTCAGTTCAGAAGAAGTCTTTAACTCGTCTGTGCAGGCTGAGCGCTGCTTCAGTTGATATCTCTAGACTGTTAGAGGGAGCAGCTGTCAGGAAAAGGTTGATAAAAGATGAATAAGAAGGCTGCTACCTCCTCTGTTTGGGATTTACTGCATGTGGGAACTCAAATATTTCTGATAGAGGATGTGTGCGTACCTGCCGCACAGCAGCCAAACTACCCAAACTCCAACGGTCCTGTAAACTGAGGATGGGAGGAAGATAAAGAGGAAAAAAAGTTCCCTCCTCTCTGGGTCAGTTCACACCAGCACAAAACCAGCATGACGTCTCAGTTTTAACTTCATACTGGTCAGAGAGGAGTCCGGTGCTAGCCCAGCTGTATCTGTCCGGAGTAGGTGGTGAGGAGGAGCATGATGGCGAAGCCCGTCAGCAGGCCGGCGTTCTGGATGCCAAAGGTGAGGAGGAAGCTGCTGCCGCCCGCGTCCTCTTCCTCACGACTCACCTCATTCATCTCTGGAAACTGAGAAGCAAAAAACAGAGAAAGAATTTTTTAAACTTCTACCAGAAGTCCAATTAGAATTAAAGAAATGCAATTCTTGCAGAAATCTCCAAATGTCAAAAGTTTAATCAAAATGGTATCAACCAAAAAATTGCCGCAACAACTTATGAGACATAAATGAGCATGGGAATGACCATCATATACTTCTATCATGTTCTAAACCCTTATACACTTTCACAATTTAAAAAATATTGACTGGAACAACTTGAGCAACAGTGCTGAGCTGCATCTCAAATTAATGTTCAGGTTCCCAGCTTTCAGATGATGTACACCACTTCTATGTGACATCTACTGTTGACCTGCTATCTCCCACTAAAGACCCCCCTAAAAAAGACAAGAACAGGTCTATGACAAAGAGGGGTGCTGGAGTGGAAAAGGTTAAAGGTGCTGAATGCATTATAACACATGCATCTGTGTTGACCTCATCCCTTAACCCCCAAACACTGACCATGTCTGCCAGAGCGATGTAGAGGAACATTCCTCCCGCCAGGGCAAAGATCCAGTTGGGGGAGAAGCTGTTGCCGGCCAGGATGCCGAAGCCCATGCCCAGGTAACAGCAACAAGCCGACAGGAAGTTGAAGAACAGAGCCTGTTGTATGCTCATGCCAGCGTTCAGAAGGATCACAAAGTCTCCTGGTAACAGAAAGACAACGACATTAAGAGAAGAACATGTATCAGGTGAGGCTTGTGGATATTTACGGCAGCGGCCATTACGAAACATCCGCTGGCTAAAGATCCCGTCCCGACTCACCGAGCTCGTGGGGGAACTCCTCACACAGGATGGCCACGGAGGTGCTGACGCCCTGGAAGACGGAGGCGGTGAAAGAGGCGCCGATGGCCAAGCCGTCGATAAAGTTGTGCAGGCCATCGCTCAATGTGATCATCCAGGCCAGCGTGCCGATGTCAGAGTAGGACGTCCCCTTCAGCCAGTAGCAGCCACGGCCACCGCTGCCGGACCGACCGGCGCTGTCGGGGCTCTGGGAGTCCTGGGATGAACGGAATGAGGGACACCCATTAGAGGTTAATACGTGTGGGCGAATACCACATCATGATTAGGAAGTGTTTCTTAATTCAGCTGATAATTACGCCACAGACACAGAATTTTGCAGTTAGAGTTGTGTCAAATTCCGGTTTTGCCGGTCCGGTGTACGAACTTAAACCGGTTTGATGTTATGCAAACTGGCTGAACCTACATTTGTCATTATGACATGTTCTAGGTTGATCTTTTCTTTAATAATCAAGCATCAACATACACTTAAACCTTTTACGTTCTATGGATGAACCACTTTTTAACGTAATCTTCTATTATTTTATTACAGTGAAAGAGTTCATGACATTTCTTTAAAAGGTTGAGATGTCATAATAATAATAATAATAATAATAATAACATAATAATGCCCCCTCTTATGTCCATTTATGATGGTTTTATAAACTCATTCTCAGTGATTAAAATCCAACTGTTTAGAAAATAAAAATGCAGAGAATCCAGTCCCATCACGAAAAACATGAAACGATCATAAAACAATGACAAGGAAACAAATCGAGGTGTTATTCTCCTCCGTCCTCTGCCCCCACCCTGTAGGTCTGCGTACCTGTGGTGTCTGTGCAGGACTGAGCATGAGCTCGCCCTCCCCTGCGTCCACCTTGCCCAGAGCCAGACTGCTGGCTTCTCCGTTCTGCTGCAGCTTCTCCTTCTCGCCCTCCTCCACGCCCCCGTCGGGTGTCGAGTAACGATCTGTGCCGGGGTAATGACTGTGACCGTGGCCCTGAGACAAAACAGACATCATGATCAATACGTAATATATTATTCATAAATATTATACATAATAGATTTTGATGGATCCATTGCTGCTGGATATTTCCTTCCTGACAAACTTCCTAAACAAATAACCTTGAACTTTGGTATATCCATAAGAGAAGGACTACACAACAGCTTAAACGAATACTTAACCCACAAAATGACCCTTTGTATATCAATTACTCAACCACGTGTTACCTTGAATTCATGAAGAAAACTCTCACACAACTCGTGCAGTATAATCCAAGTCTCATCTATCCAGTCGTATGCTCACTCCTTCCCAAACACATGCATCTTCACTAAAACCTTACTATTTAAGTGCAAGTACGTTTATGCTTGCACTTAAAAACTAAAACTACTAAAAAACAGTTTAAAAATGAGTTGACATTGACAGATTTGGAGTTGTTAATTGTTTTTTCAGTGAAAAAAAAAAAAGCTGACAGCAGCATTGCTGGTGCTAATATGGGTCAAACAGCTTCTGTAATTGGATCAGCAGGTCAATGTGTTGGTTGTTAATCAGGATGGCTGGACCATATGGCTCAAAGCACAGTGACCACAAGGTGGAGCAACCGTCCCACAATCACCCCCCTTTACTGGACATTCACTTCTGCTTTTTGTGAATGAAATCAGCCTCACTGGAAAGCTCTTTGAACGTCTGCAGCTTTCATAATTATTACAGAATCATTTCAGTAGTGTTGGTTTTTACAATTCAATTTAGAGTAAAATCTTCAAGTTGAAACAGCGCTGTAGATTAACCAAAGTGACCTATACATCTGTATTTCAGCTGTTAAAACCAACTGCCACATACACTACTACTACTACAGAAATTAGGCAAATAGACAGGGAAGGCACAGAGCCAAGAGCCAAAACTAAGGCCACACTGGAACCAGTTTGTTTTAAATAGATAACTTGCCAAGTTGGCAAACAGCTGAACAAAAGTGAAGCTGAATTCCTCTCTGAAGGACACGTTAAGAACAATACGTGTCACATTGTTCTGTTTACTGCAGTGTGTACGGTAGGAAACTATGTTACAGTTAAGATACACTCCCCTACAGTCAACTTCTGAGGGCAGGACAGCGAACTTGAATCACCAGTGTCTCAACGTCCCGTCTAACTGGTTAAACCTACCACTGATAAAACAGAACTGTTAAATCTTTTATGTCACGATGGTGCTCAGAACCGATAATCTGAGAAATGTTTAGTTGCCTGATAACAATGTGAGAACATGGCTTGGTATGTTAAACGGATAGTTTGGATGTTTTGAAGTGGGGTTGTATGAGGTACTTCTCCATAGTCAGTGTATTACCTACAGTAGATGGAGAAACAGACAGGAGTAGCAGCATGGGAGCAAAGCAGTGTACTGCTGTGGACGGGGGCAGCAGCAAAACGGATTTTAGACACCTAAAAAAATCCATATCAGTTTAAGTGTACACTATATTTAGAATATTTCAGACAGCCCTTTCTGACGGGGAACTGAAACTGCTCTCTTCAAACTCACCAGACTCCATTGACAAAAACAGTAATTTTACCTCGCAGAAATTTACTGGTATCGGAAAAATGTTATTTTTCAACCAAGTTGCACAGTGTTTGCAAGAGCCAATTAAAAATAGTCTCGTATTGCTTGACGTTCCATGAGCTTGTGGGTTGAGAGTCAACTGTTCCTTATTAAGGGGAAATGATGTCAGAAAAGTCAAGAGACCACATTAGTTTCTCCTTCTCTTTGGAGTCCTGGTTTCATGCTCGTCACACCGTGTTGTGTCTTTACACGTTGGCCTTGGATACAAGCCGTTTAAACCGGCCATAAATACCAGCTCTGTGAGGCTCACAAAATACAGTTTTGTTGAGACTGTTACAGAGATGTTGATTATTGAGAGAGCCTTTAGAGTTTTTACTAGGCCTGTTAAAGTGAAGGTGATAATAACACGTTCACCCAAATTCGTTTTAACACCACTAATTTGTTTAACGCATTAACACAACTTGCAATTTTTAGGTTGTAGTAGGCTAAAGCTAGAGTGAAGATACTGACTTCATATGAAACTAGAAAACCTAAGGAATCCATTGACCATTAATCATGACATGCTAGCTTGTCGCAAAGGAGGCTAAATAACGCTCCAAACTTGCGCTAAATTTTGGCGAGGAAAACCTGGCATTGCCAATTTCGAAGAGGTCCCTTGACCTCTGACCTCAACATATGTGAATGAAAATGGGTTCTCTGGGTACCGACGAGTCTCCCCTTTACAGACATGCCCACTTTATGATAATCACATGCAGTTTGGGGCAAGTCATAGTTAAGTCAGCACACTGACACACTGGCAGCTGTTGTTGCCTGTTGGGCTGCAGTTTGCCATGTTATGATTTGAGCATATTTTTTATGCTAAATGCAGTACCTGTGAGGGTTTCAGGACAATATCTGTCATTGTTTTGTGTTGTTAAGTGATTTCCAATAATAAATATATACATACATTTGCATAAAGCAGCAAATTTGACCACTCCCATGTTGATAAGAGTATTAAATACTTGACAAATCTCCCTTTAAGGTACATTTTGAACTGATAAAAAATGTGTGATTAATCGGGATTAAATATTTTAATCAACTGACATCCCTAATATCACATCATTTTTGCTATGTATGTACTCACCCCGTTTTTCTGTTTGAGGAGAACTCTGAGGATCTTTTCAGTGAAGAAGAAAAGGTAAAAGCCGGCGAACACCATCGCAGATTTGGGCACGTAGAAATCCACCATGGGGTCAAAACCAAAGGCCTACCATTGAAGGAAAGAAGATGGTGTTAGCTTGTGATGAGTATTTATAGTAGCTGTTATTACATCATTACTGCCTGACATCACTTTTATTAAACAAGATGTTATTTGAAATGTAATTTAGCAGGTTTTTGAGAGTGAACAATTAGTAATTGCTTGTGTTGAAGTGTTATGTAGGTCTAGGCTGCTTACTCTGAGGACAAAGAGTGAAGTTTCATTTTCTGGCAAAGAGTGAAAAAAAAAACCACCTTTATATTCACTGTCAGGGTCGGCTGATGAACAAAGTGATCTATAGCATCAACTAGAGCCGACGTCCTTTTAAAGATATTGCAGAGATATTTCACAGCAACCCTCTAATCTGAGCGACAGGTTGAATTATGTATGTAATCGTCTCCCCTCCAGTAGACACAAACCTCCCATGAATCAAACCACTTCAGCTCTGAGGCATAGAAAGGTTTTTTTTCCCCCACTATTTATCCCAGGTGATCTGATGCAATGAATTACACAACCGCTGTAAACCTGGCCATGATGGGTGTGTGTGCACCGTCTAGACAGCATTTTAAAACATAATAAACAATTCCTCATATTTGTGGGTTTTGTCAGTCTGAAAGTAACTTTGAATTTCAGCACCTAAACCTCCTTCAGTAAACTTATTAAACTTAATCTGAATTGATTAATGAAGGTAAATATTATGCAAGAACATATCAAGGTTAAATGTTTTCTGTAGATATTGGACTGTAGCCATATTTAACTTTAATCATCTAACTGTTAAGAGTATAAAAAGACTTCAGACACACAGAGTAGCAGTGGTCTACGTCATCATATATTACCAATACGCTTAAAATATGTCAGCTTTGTTGTAAGGGAGAAAGACGATCAGCTGCATGTAAACGCAGGTTAAAGGGTAACTTCGGTATTTTTCAACTTGGACCCTATTTAGTGTCAAATGGGGACAACACTTTTTGAAATTGGTCCAGTCTTGAGAGAGAGCGCTGCAGACGGCAGACGCTAAACGGGCTGTATTATACCCTTTACCTGGTTTCTTATGTGCATGTAAATGTAGTCAGTGTTTTTATTTTTCTAACTGTATTGTGTGGGTTTGGTGAAAAGCTGACCTACAGCAAACTGATCTAAAACTGTATTAAAGTATTCACTGTAGCTGGTGAATAAAACACTCTTTTATAAGCACTAGATTTAAGACATCCTTTAGCGTTACAGCATTCATTCAAAAGGTAAATATCCCTTTAACATATTTGGTTGTATTAAATATTACTGGCGATGCTGCAATTCAATGAGCATCTTCTTTCAGTTTTCCGTTCATCACTCAGATTCTCATCTGGTTATTTTATCTATAAACATTTTTCCAATTGAATTTCGTGAACATTTTCTGTATCACAATAAACACTCAGTTTCCAGTTTATTAGGTACACCTAGCTAAAACTAATGCAATCTCAAACAACAGCCCTGCGATAAATCCAATCTTCATGGAGGTTATAGAGGTGTTTAGGTGTCGCTTCAACTTTATGATCATTTTGGAGGCTGCAGTTGAATTGTACTGCATTATACAGACAGGTGTTTCTATTATTTTGCCCACCCTATCCATAATCAATGAAGACTGAACATTATAGATTTCTTGAGGATAGGATTTATTGTTGTAGGAGATTGCATTAGGTTTATGTAGGTGTAGCTAATAAACTGTCAACTGTAGTGTTTATTGCTATTACAAATTAAAATAAAATACATACACATATAGTGATAGATTTTGACCACCGCTACGTATGAGTCGGACAAGAATTGCTTTTGTGAAAGGCAGGCCTAGCACAAACATATCCAAAATAAACTTTATTTATGTTAAAGGTTTTATATACAGGATTCAGAGCATTAATATAGCAGCAAACAACTATTGTCTATGTAAAGATATAGA
>CAKALU010064041.1:792-16524 GCA_916700995.1 Hozukius guyotensis | reverse complement strand
GGGTCCCTTGACCTCTGACCTCAAGATATGTGAATGAAAATGGGTTCTATGGGTACCCACGAGTCTCCCCTTTACAGACATGCCCACTTTATGAAAATGTCATGCAGTTTGGGTTAAAAACCATGCAGTTTTTAAATGGTGTACAAATGTGTTATTTTTCACCTATTCTAATATGTTGTATTTGAATACAGTATTTCTGCATACTGGGGTCCCTAAACAGTCTTGAATTGCATAAATTGGCTATCACTGTAAAGCTGAGACTCTTGTGGATCCAATGAGCCCAATTGTATTCATGTGTGATGATGTTAGTCCCCGATAGTTGCCATTTCATTGTAGTGAGACCATTTTTTAAAATTTGACCTCACTGTATAAAATGACCTGTGGTGACCTCTAGGATAATCACAGCCTCATGAAACTTTACAATCACAAACTAGAGACCTAGAGCATTCAGAGAATGGATGGCTTTCCTATGTAGATTGACAATAAGGGGGTTTCTGAGCAGTTTACACAACAGAAGTGTTCGCCATCCAATCGCCGAAAAAATGCAATTCTTGCAGAAATCTCATAAAATGTCAAACGTTTTTTAAAACAAATCACAGCAGGGCTTTTTCTATGGTGTTCCTCGAGGTCTTTGTGTCTTTATGTGGTATTTTATAGGGAATATTGATCATTTTTATCAATTCTCAAGTGGTCAAAAATGGTTAAATTTAGCACCAAATCTGCATAACAAATGGTATCAAACCAAAAATTGCTTCAACATCTCATGAGACATAATACAGCACGGGAATGGCCATCATCTATAATCATGTTCTAAACCCTTACACACTTTCAAAATGTATTTTAATGAATCAATTAATTTATGACTTATTTGTTTATTTTTGATTTATGACAAGAACAACTTGACACACGGCTGCATCTCAAATTAATCTCGGGGTTCCCAGCTTTCAGATGATGTACACCATTTCTATGTGACATCTACTGCTGACCTGCTATCTCCCCCTAAAGACCCCCTGTACCCCCCTAAAAAAGACAAAAAAAGGTCTATGAAAAAGAGGAGTGGAGAGGAAAAGTTTAAAATGATTTTTGGCATCTGAAATAAAACAAAACGTTACTACAGTACAGTCTACGTCATCCTCTCAGCAGAGCATGAAGTGTGGAATCATTGATGGTGATCAGTCACTTTACCTCCATTATCAGCTCCACTGGTGCCTTAACGTCTTCATCCTCCACATCCTCTTCCTCGGTCTGTTCTTCCTCCCCATTTGGCTCATGTGTGGGGAGAGGCTCAGCTGGTGGAAGAGAACAGGTCGCTCCTCCTGACAAACAATAAACACCATCATCGGTTTCTTTCTTGCGACATTTCTTACTTTGCGTTTTGTTCTACAACAACCTACCTGTTAGTGCCGAGTCTGACGGTGGTGCTTTCCTCAAGTCTTTAATTTTCAGCTCTTCATCAGGCACTGCTGTCGACTGTGTGTGTTCTTCAACCCTGAAATCACATTTAAGATTTTTAAAAACTGTGTTGGCAATATTTCATTCGACTGATCACCAACTACGTGAATTCAGAGTACGGACCTTGGTGTTGTGTTGATGGATTCCTTTGGTGAGCACTCTACAGGAGATCCACAGACATACAAGACATTTAATTCAGCTAGGAAACCCTTGCATGGATTATACTTTTTGGTTTGGTACAACAGATAGTAGTATTTAATGTTAATCATGCGTGAGCAGAACAAAATGAAACTGTTAGTTGACATGATGTTTTAAACAAAATTGGACACAGTCTGGAGACATGATGAGGATAAATGACACGGATAACACAGTTAACTTTTTGTGTACGCAGCCTGTCTCTTCTAATTCTGTCACAGTTAGTGGTGACCTTGTTTGTGACTTACTACATTTCCCAGAATTACTTGTAAAAAATGTAAAGGTAAAGTGTGTAAGATTTGGAGGCATCTAGTGGTGTGGTTGCAGATTGCAACCAACTGAGAACCCCTCCGCTCACTCTTCCCTTTCCAAGACTGTGGTAACGCCGGTTGCCTCGCTCAGAGGCCATCCTTACCATAATAACACTACTTTAGGAGCAACGGAAGTCAGACGGCGGCTGGCGGTACCACGGTTTTGCACTCTGCGGCTCACATTTCACAAGCGTGTCGGAGAACTACGGTGGCCTTCAGGTAACGCAAAATGTGAAAGGCTCTCTCTAGAGCCAATGTTTGGTTTGTCTGTTCTGGGCTACTGTAGAAACATGGCGGAGCAACATGGAGGACTCTGTGAAGAGATGTAGATATGAAGGGCTTCATTCTGAGCTAACGAAAACAAAACGATTATACACTAAGGAAAACATAGGTATGAATATTATATTACATTTCTGCTAATAGATCCCCGAAATACTACACACTGTTCCTTTAACAAGCATGCACGTAGACATGCATACACATGCTTGTGGAGAGTGATCACCAGCAATTGCTATGAAAAACAGTAAGTGACATTTTTCATTTATGATGAAGCAAGAGTTGCACTCCTTAACATGTCTGGGAGTTGCATTGCATTCTGGTCTTTTGAGGCTGCCTTCGATTGAGAAATTGACTTCGCCCTGCATAATTGAAATGGTTATGATGAGATGAGAGTCCACCATCACATACCGTCTGTATCCAGCACTTCTGCACTTGGAATCTCAGACTTCTGAGTCTCCTGGCAAGAAACCTTGAGACAGAAAAAAAAAATAATAATTACAGTAGCGGAGCAAAACATGTTTCTGTCAATCCAGTCTTGGTGTGGTCTATCTCAGAACACCCACCTGTACAGAATGAGGCAGTGCTCGGGCAGGAAGACTCCTGCTGGATGCAAAAAGTAAATAAAAGAAAACAAAAATGCTGGATGAACATTGTGTGTTATGACAGAAATGTGTATTTGCTACGATGGGACTTTTCTTACCGAGGTTTATCAGTGACTGTCTTTTTCCCCACGTTGTCTAGAAAATAATAAGAATATGCGCTTGTCATGAAAGGCTGGAGAGCAGCATAAACACAAGGTGGAACTCAAGTGAAATCGTATATGTCTTATGTCAGTCTTAAAAAAGGAAACAAGTCAGGATGTTGTACACTGATGTGAAGTCTGAATAACTTCTTACCATTGGGTTTGTGTGTCTCAGCCTGAGCAGAGGTAACTTCTTCTGCCAACTAGAAAGATGAAAATTATTTTAATATTCACACAGTGAATTGGGACACAGAGAGCAGCAATGAACAAGCATGGACAATGTGTTTCCTACTCAAACAACCCTGAATATCAACAATGTAATCCATTAAAAAAACTGCAAATATGTAGATAGAAAACTAGAGTACTAAAGCAGAATACATCTGACTTTATACTTTAGTGATTACCTGTTTCTGTGAACCCGTGGAGGATTTCCCCAAACACTCTAACCTGGACATCAAATTACAGCAGTGAAGTCATGTTTGTGAATTAATTAGCATGGATTATAAACTCCTAACGTTTCCATATGGATTTAAGGTCAATGTGTGTACTATTTGTGTCCACTATTTTGTATTTAAGTATTTTATTTAGTCAATGAGAGCTGTTGAAGCAACATTCGTGGTACTGAAATAAATTACTACGTCATTAATCGTGTTGTTCATTTACCAGGCTAGTTGCTACCTAGCTTACATTCAAGATTCAAGATGTTTATTGTCACGCCGGTTATACAGGCACAATCGTGTGAAATGTTTTTTGCTGGAAAGCTCCATTATAATAATAAGTTATATTACAATTATAAAAGGTAATACTTTAAGTTATATTACAATTACAATTTGTTATATTACAATTACAATTACGTTAAATTACAATTACAATTACAAATACTTTAAGTTATATTACAATTATAAAAGGAAATACTTTGTACAAGGGCATATTAAGAATATATACATTAAGAACATATACAGTATATACAGTATCAGATATATTTTTGTGTGAGAAGGTTGTCGTATGAATTATCTATTTCTATCTATTTTTATTTCTAAAAAAAAACATTTACAGGTTAGCTAATGTAAGCTAGTTGCTACCTAGCTTACATTAGCAGGTGGCTAACAGTAGCATAGTGAATTGTAACTAACCATTTTGTGAACTAACGTTAGTTAATGCTAGTAACCAGTTGCTCACCTGCTCATGGAGGAAGATAAACGACTGCAACTTAAGATACTAAACTTTTAAATGTCGAATAATGTTTCTCGTGTTATGGTTAAACTAGCTAACTAGCTAACTAGCTAAATTACTGTCAGTAAGACAGACGATGGTTGCCACGCAACAGTGAAGCAAACAGGCGTTACCATAGTAACAGAGCTAGTCAGAGTCAATGCTGCCTTCAAGTGCTGCTGGAAATTTTAGGTTTTCTAAAAATATGCAGGCCAGAGACAGATACATTTTGTGCCATGACTTTTGGAGTATGGAGAAGCAGTGATGCAGTATTATATGTAGTTCTTTTAAATAGGTAATTGTGTGTTTCTGTTCATTGTGTGGGTTGTTAAACTTTGAATTAGCCCTATACAGGTGTTATAAAAAGTGTTGTCACACAGGCTAATGTCATATTATTTGATGCAACACCACTACATTCTACTTGTAAGAGCCATGTTGTATTATTTAGTTTTTGGTATTTGATTCTCATAGCAAAATTACATTGTGCTATGCCATTGATATGCATTAGAATTAAGGTAATTAGTCATGTTGTAGAATGGGCTTTGTGATCCATTTTGACTCTTTTATGTGTGTTTTGTCTTATTAAGATGTGCTCCTCTAATCCATTTTTGTGGAATAAATCACAATACGAGCCTCATCTCCTGTCTGCAGAAGGCAGGTGGAAGTTGGACATGGTAATCTACATGAGTCAGAAACCTTTACATCCTGCTAGAAGCGGCGAGATCGGTTTATAGCAAGCTGCCACTACACTACTATTTATAATTCCCATTCAGTTTGCAACAGTAGTGCAAAGCTGTTTTGGCTAGTTTCTTTGTGAAATTTGTGAAATAAATACATAAACAAAAATGCATTTGAATGCACAAAAAGTCACGTTTGCACTATTTAAGCTGAGAAATAAGAGATTTTAAAAGCTTCTGTCCCAGGCCCCTCTTTCACAGAGCCTAGCTGTTTCCGTCCATCCTCCATGTCAGCCATATTTCATCCAATAAGTAGCTGTAACTGCTACATTAGCTGCGCATACATCGAAAGAGCTGCCCTCAGTCTTGAATCTGTGTGTCAATGTGTGTGTGTGTGTGAGAATGTGAGGATGGAGGTATTGTGTGTGTGTGGTTAATGGGTTCAGGTCTCCTCCGCACTTATTGTTTCACGGTTGTCTTATAATCTCAGGAAGATATAAACTATCAGACTGACAGGCTGAAGGCTCAGACTTCTCACAGAGACTAAATTAGCACATGACTGACAGGCTTGTTCATTTTCTGCCAGAGTTTGAAGCGCTGTTTGGAGAAAGGTGAGGTTAGTTTGGACTGTTAAATGTGCATGCCTTCCCTTCACTTCCTACTCCGTTACACACACAAACACACACACACACACATCAATTAGGCAGTGCAGTGAAGTTGCTCGGACTGAGCTCTCCCTGGGGATCCTCTCATGCACAGCGACATGCCACTGAACCGTGTGCATGTGTGTATTTAGTGAGTGTGTACATGTCCATGCTTCTGTGTAGACTCTATATGTGTTTTCATAAGTGTAAAAAAGTGAATCGGTCACTGCATGAGCAGAAGAAACCCAGCAAAGAAAAGGACAAGAACACATCCACTATAGTCACAACTAGAGTCGGTTTCTTATAGAATGTCATGAAATTCTTAAAGGGACTGTATGTAAGTTTTTACACGTATAAACATTTTTAATTGTTTGTGTGAACAGGTTGTTACCTAACCTAAAAAACTGAGACCTTCCGCGACTTTCTGGGTTTCCTCTATCAGCCTGTACACGGCTTTTAATGTGAAGAATGCGGGCCTGTTTTTCTGGGAAAATCCAACAGCTGTGACGTCATGCGTGCTCGTGAGTGCCTATTTTGAGCTCCGCTTACAGGGCTAACAGTGTGCAACGATAGCTAACGTTTGGTTAGAAATGGAGTCCGCTAACACCAACAAACGACCAGCCCCCACCACAACTCAGACTCCAACACGAACTCCACGGAAGCACAAAAAAACAAAGCTATATTTAGTGAAGCCCGTCTGTAAAACCTCACCACTAGATGTCACTAAATCCGAAACACTGCTCCTTTAAAGAGGACCTATTATGCTTATTTTCAGGTGCATACTTGTACTAAACTCTTTGGACTCCGCTCTAACTAACTTTGTCTGAGGGCATGCCAAACTATCCGCTAGGCAGGTATTATGCAAATGTGTTACTTGGTGACGTCACCACGTCACAGAAGAAAAGGCGGTGCTTCAAGCAAAGCGTTTCATGCAGTACAGGAGCAGTGTTTCTGTGGGGGAGAGTAACTCCCTTTGGCGTGGACTTTGGGCTTTGTAACTTTGCAGACCTTTTACATGCACAAAAAACTAAATTATATAACACACTAAAGAAAAGGGGAAATAGCACAAAAGCATAACAGGTCCCCTTTAATCTTTTAGATTGCATTTTTTTTTTAAACGGTAGAAGATTAACAAGCAAACACAAATAATGGTGGAAAAAAAGTCTCTGGAGCGCACACACATCCTACCTGCAGGTTGTTGACCCCTGAAGTCCAGCAATTTGTTGTGAACATGTTGCATTCATTAAATATTGCTAATGTAAATCTGGTGCTTTCTCCTGCCAAAATAAATGTCCATTAATTTCTTGCAGCATCACAGGTGCACAACTCAAAGAGGTCGGACAAATATACAGGACACATTTCATGCATGAAAGCAGAAATAAGCACGGCCTCGGCCATTTCTGACGTCAAGAAACACTTCACAACTCGTAAACTGGGAGCTTTCAGAAACTTTCCCCTTACGAGGTCGTGAATACCACAAGAAGGGGGTGTTCATATGGACTCTTCTCTTGAACACGGTAAACACGACCCCATTTGAAGGCTCCATTATATACAATCTATGCTCCAGGACCACATTTTGCCATGAGGACACATAGACTCACAAGGTGAAAGCAATACCAGCCACACACTGTCACGGCTGGTAAAAATACAGAAAGGTCTCGTGTGAAATAACCAAAATTGTTGTAACTTTGACAAAAAATTTTGTCTCCACGTAGGACCCCATCGCTCATAGTAAGAAGCTGTTCAAGAAAATAGTTTTTTGGGGCCTTTAAGAGCCGGTTCTGAGTTCATCTGAACCTTGTTTCCAGATCCAATCGTTCATGTAAGATCTGATTTTACAGCAATTTAGCAAATGAATCTCTTGGTGTCAAAATGTCAAACACAAAGGTGGAACGTGAGCTGCAAAAGCTGCTCTTACACTGTCACCTTTTTTGTCACGTTTTTATGGAGACAAACAGAGAGAGACACACACACACACACACCCACACACACACACACACACACACACACACACACACCCACACCCATAACTCCTCATGCCCAACGACAGACAGACGGAGAGAGCCACGAAATGCACACACACACACCCACAGCACCAGCAGCCCATCAGGCACACCTGCCATAGACGGTTGATGGGAAAATATATTCCACACAGACGACATGATAACAGAATCATTTCACACTCCAGTGATCCTCTACACACTCTCTTTGTGTGCATGTATGAGTGTGTGTGTGTGTGTGTGTGTGTGTGTGTGTGTGTGTGTGTGTGTGTGTGTAAGCAGCGGCCTGCACATCTATTAGTGTGCTGGCGGGTTGTATGTACTGTATGTGCCTTGAGAGACTCTGCTCCTCACAAATTTCCATATGATGAGCCCCGAGGCCGTCTTGACTGCAGAACACAGAGCAGGAAAAAGGGACAGGAAGACTCATCGCAGTCCTTCAGGACATCACAATGTGAATCATGTGTTTCTGTGATGGAAACGCCACTGAACATACTGTTCCCATATCATTAACAGGGATCAGCATTAACAAAACGAAGCAGCGTCGTGCTGTCATACAAATGACTTCATCTGTGGCGCGTGTGTGTACAGTATAACTTTGAATGTGGCACGGTGACGCTCGTGTTGCTGTGTCCTCGGGCACGCGTGTTTACGAAGCATCTGTGCAGGTCCATCAGTGTGATGTGGTGTATGACGATCCGTCCTCACGCCTCACAGCCTCTGGCAGGCTGAAGGCTAATAATAAATGCAAATTACAATCAGAGGAGCAGATCGGAGCTGGAGAGGATAATTGCACCATTATGGCTGTGTGTGGGTGTGTGTGTGTGTGTGTCTTGTATAACAGACAGAGAGGGGGGGGTGGGATGGTTACCAAATGCCAGGTGTTGACGTCACAGACTCGGCTACATAACGGGACAAGTGAGGTGTTACAAGTATTGATTTATTTGTTGGACAAACTTCTGCTTTCCCAGTATGAGGGGCCGTGTGAGGCTAATTGAAGTGTGTAATGTAACTGCGCGTCACAAATCAAAATAAAGAAAGGCTGATCTATAGATTACAAGCTGCTCCTGAAGGCCACTGTTTCAAACAATCCGTGTTTGAAATACAAAACTGTGTGAATACAGTAATGTCATTTACAGATGAGGCCTGTAATGTGTCTTTCTCAGTGGCAGTCCTTCATTTTCCATTTCATTTAATTTATTAGGACGCTCATTAGCTTCATCAAAACAGAGGCTGGTTTATCCCACCCAGGGTACACACACACACACACACACACACACACACACACACACACACACAAATTACATTAACAGACAATTCAAAATACCATTTAACACGAAACCATCTCACAACGTACAAAACCAGACAAACTGAAAGGAAAAATAACAACAACAAAAAAGAAAAAACACAACAGCTAGTTCCAAGAATAAAATGCTCTTAGAGTAGGTAGATAATATAACATTTCTAACTACCTCTTATGTGACTCACAGACATCTATATTAACAGTAACCCAAGAAACGGTTAGCTTAGCTTAGCATAAAGACTGGAAGCAGGTGGAAACAGCTAGCCTAGCTCAATGGTCGGCGCCAAGGGGAGCTTGACCAATACGTGGGGATGCTATAAGAAAACAGTTGATTTTCATGACTTCAGAGTTACTTCATAAGGAAGTTCTTGGGTTTTTTTTCAATAAAAGCAGATATGGCACATAGCACATTTGATATAAATGTACTTTTAATTGAATTTGGCAAAAGAATATACAACAAAATATAGCTATAAGCCTAATAAAAGTGATCACAAGGCAATGACAAAAACGCTTCAGCACCGGACAGCGCCCATGCAGCCACAGTTAGTAGCAACACAATACATCCAAAATGCAACAACAACAAGAAGTGCATTTATTCTATATGCATAATGGCTATCACAACGTCAGAAATTTAATTAATAATAGCCAAAGTGCAGCCAAAACGAGAGGTTCAATCCATTTACCCGATGCCTGTCAACTTTTGTACTACATTGCCCTCAAATAGAGAGAAATCTTGAATTCTCGATTCACGTTTATCAGTTAATTTCCTCCATTAGAAGTCCATGAATTAGTCTTCACCTCTCTGTCCTTTACATCGCATTGGTGCACACACACATACAGTAGAAACATATGCTGAAGTGACACCAGTTTATTGTATTTGCTCTATTAAATCACTCACTTGTTTGTGTCCTCGTAACACGAGCCGAGGGGTTTTACTGCTAATATTTATACTATTACCCATGCTTTGCTTTTAATGTGAAATCTATTTAAGAGGATGACTCCAGCCTCTGGGCACTTTATTATGTGTGTGTATATGTCATCATCACAATCATCATCATCTTTGACTTCGTAAGCACTCTTTCACTTACTCTTTCAATTTCCCTGCCGTTCAGCTCACTGATGGAGCCGGCCCATCTGTCTCTCCTTCAGCCCATTCATCATTTCCTCACTCATCAACTCTGTATTTCTTCATTTTCTTCCCTCACTCCATCTCTGTCTCTCCCTCACTCATCGCCCATTTCAGGGGGCTTTGCGTTTCCACCCCTTCCTTCCGCTCCATCCATCTGCCTCCCACTTTTCACAGCATCCGGACTTTTCCACGCTTCATTTTCTGCCTCTGTCGTTTCTGCTGGCCGTCCATCCGTAGAGGAAGATGTTTCCATGAAAGAGCCTATACACTGGCTCACTTTATGAGGGGACCTGATTACCAGAATAAAAAAAAAAAATGTCTTGTGATCAGATGATGAAACTGATGAATGAATCTGTAATGATGATTGTGCAAAGATGTGCAGGCTAAGATGCTCTGTGCAGGGGAGTTAAACATTTTAGCAGCGTTAAATATGATCATAGTAAAAAGCTATTAACCATAAAAAAAAGACACGCTCGTATTCACACCTTCTGAAAGTGCGAGAGAGCCCCTTTAAAAATGGCAAAATTTGGTTTAAGGATATAAAGGTGCGGTGAAAGGGTAGAGATGGTGCAAGAGGATGTATGCTTCATAAACCACATCTAACATCCACAAGGCTGGTTTATACCTTTAAGGAGATTTCTGAGAGAAAAATGTGAGAACATGTTCTCCTCCACTGTATTTTTATGTGTCTTTCTCTCTCACACACCCTTAAAGGCCCTGAAAAACTTTTTTTCTCAATCAACTTCTGCATGAATTGCAGTGGAACAAGCTTAAAACATTGACATTCACCTTATAAAGTTTGTGAAAGATCGTGTTAGCAAACTGTTGCCTATTTACATATTTAGCAGACATGGAGCAACATTAGCATTCATTTTTAGTCTGTTCTTGCCATCTGATGAATGTAAGTCTAAAGGCCAATTCCAAAGGAAAGCGTCTTTAGAAGTGTTATTGACGTCCGTCACTTGCGCGTCTCCTGGAAGAGATACACTTCCATTTTATTAAACGTATCATCCACACCGACTGATGGTGAAGGCAAGTTAGCGAGACGCTGTCCACTGACAGACCACCCGATTCGACTGTTATCAGGTCATTAAATAGGCGTTATCAGTCGCTATAAGCACCATAGATGTGGGTCATTAGGGGCCTACTACGCCTACTACATCGTGAAAGTGAAACTTCAAAGCAACACGTTCTAACATGTTGTAAAACTGAATGAAACGTCACATTTTGAACACAAATAAAAAGGCTTCTTTAGGTTTAGACAAAAAACTACAACTTCTTTAGGTTTAGGCAACAAAACTACAACTTCTTTAGGTTTAGGCAAAAAATACCCCTTGGTTAAATTTAGGGGAAAACATCATGTTTTGGGTTAAAATAACTATGAACACAAAGACAACTACATGTTGCTGGTTTCTCAAGAAACGCAAACTCCGGTCTCCTGGGTGAAAGTCTTTTGTTTTGTGTCCCATCCATTGTCCCTGACCTCCAACCCTTATGGAGTTTCACACTGTCTATACTACAGCGCCTGACTTACGCTTCTGCTCCTGTCATAATTACTACGGTTGCCAGAGGTCGCTGTCGTGTTCTTTTATACCTTCTTTCAGTAATCTACCATGTGAATAGATGATAGAACCTACTATTGTGTGTAGTAGGCCGATATTGACCCATATCTATGGGGCTTATAGCGACTGATAATGCCTATTTAATAGCCTGACAACAGTCTAGGACAGACGGGCAGAGGCGTTTACGGAAGACGGAGTAGGTGCTGATTGGATGACTTACGCGCCACCCATGTCTCGCTTCCAGTCACATTCACTCGGTTTTGGTCTCCACCACCTCCTGAGGGAAATATCAAGCAATAAGCTGCTAAATGCTCAACTTTTATTCACCAGCTGGTCGCTGACTTTGTTGGTGGGCAATCTGGTCCTGGATAGGTAATGCGCACATATCACACATAGTTATTTCATCCATTGTTTATATAAGATTATTGATTAGTGCAGCTTTAAAGAGAAGACTCAAAACCATCGCTCACCAGTTCCTGTTGGCTGACAGGTGAGATGGCACGGTGGAACCTGAGTAGGAACACATTCTGCATCAGTCTTTCTCTCCCTCCTCCTCCTCCATGTCCGTCACTCTTTCTCTCTCTGTCCATGACGCAGTTGAGCGATGAGGTAATTTGAGTGACAGCCGAGGCAGCCATTTGAAACAGCGTGAAGGCGACCTCCTGGTGCGTCATGTGGTGGTGGTGGTGGGGGGGATTATAAAGATGTATTCCTCGTCCGCTTCAGCGGCACTGGCATGATTATGATAACATAACACAAGGTGCCATAAAGAAAATGCTGTCAGCTAAATGAAGAGCAGAGCGCTGAAATGTGCTCGCCATTATGTGATCAATCACACCTGTCAAGCTCGGAGCCCTTCGATCAAGGAAAGCTGTCACGGTCAGCTGTTACCTGTTCCTCCCTTGTCCCCGACTTTCTTTCTATCTTTTTTGTTTGTTTTCTGGCCATCTGTATGTGTGCGAATGTGTTTCTGGGTCATTTCGTCTCTTTTCCCAGGCGGCCACAAGTCTCCCATCTACAATACCTCATGTGAGCGCTGATAAGAGGTGAAGAATTACCAAACATGTTGGCCACATGCTGGCTGAGATCACACACACAGGGCCCCCCTGTAATATTTCACAGGGAGGAAGAAAGGGATGCATACATCATTCTGACAGAGCCAGAATGGAGAGAGACATCCCTCTGTTATCTCCACACACACACGCACTGGGAGAGATTTATAGTACAAGGCTTTAATGGTGCCCTCACACACACCTCTCTCTCTCTCTGTATACCTCTCCCCTCGCTCACACGGACACACAAACACACATCCATCCATCATTCACCTTCTTCTTCCTCTGTTTTCCTCCGTCTTTCCTCTATCTGATCTCACATCTCCCTTTACTTCTCATTTCCCTCCCCTGTTTTCCCTTTTCTTCCTCCTCCTCTCTCCCGAGACTGCTCCCAATTTCTCTTTTTTCGCTCATTCAATTGAAATACAGCAAAAATAAAGATGTCAAAGTCTGGTTCAGTTCAAAAGTAAAAACGAGATTCCCATCATCCCGGGGGTGAAGACGAGAGTAAACAGACTCGCACTGTAACACCGATGTGTTTTTATAAATAGCATAATGTTCCCAATAAAGACATTGCTGACAGCCATATACGGCTCTCTAATGGGGAGTGGTTAAACCTTAAACACAGACCATTTACCCTTGTGATTTATAGAGCAATGCTTGAAGCCACTCGGCAGGGCTGATCTCTTGTTTTAAAAACGCTTGTTGCGTTGCTCATACCGTGCATACATGTACTGTCTTAGGTTTGCAGGTATACCACGAACGTCGCCATCAATTGTGTTAAAGAGTTTAAAAGGTGGGTCCATCGGCGTGCGTTCTTTTCCATTTTTTTTTTACAAATGGAAACGTTCACTCAGCTGTTAGCAAAAAGCAGTGACGTAGGTTATCAAAGGTTATCAATAAGGTTATGAATCATGTGAACGCTGAGGGATTGTATGTATAGTATACTCCCGTGTTCTGCGAGGTAAAATTACTGTTTTTGTCAATGGAGTCTAGTGGCTTTGAAGAGTGCAACATCAGCTCTAGTTCAACAGCTTTAGTTCCCCGTCAGAAAGGGCTGTTGCCTAAACCTAAAGAAGTTATAGTTTTAAGATTAAACCTAAATAATTTATAGTTTTATTGCCTAAACCTAAAGAAGTTATAGTTTTATTGCCTAAACCTAAAGAAGTTATAGTTTTATTGCCTAAACCTAAATAATTTATAGTTTTATTGCCTAAACCTAAAGAAGTTATAGTTTTATTGCCTAAACCTAAATAAGTTGTAGTTTTATTGCCTAAACCTAAAGAAGTTATAGTTTTATTGCCTAAACCTAAAGAAGTTATAGTTTTATTGCCTAAAACTAAATAAGTTGTAGTTTTATTGCCTAAACCTAAATAAATTGTAGTTTTATTGCCTAAACCTAAAGAAGTTGTAGTTTTATTGCCTAAACCTAAAGAAGTTAGAAGTTATCTATGGTGCTTATAGCGATTGATAACGCCTATTTAATGGCCTGATAACAACAGAGTGGACCAGCAAAGGTGAAAAGAGGTGCTGCAGCACAGCCGGTATGAGAGAAGTAAAGTCTTTTTTAACATAAAAGCATGTAGAAACCCAAAATACTAATATGCACCTTAAAACGAGTATAATAGGTCCTCTTTAAGTGACATTTTGGATTCAAGACTTCTACTTGTAATGGAATATTTGTATATATTTATAGACCCGTGAATGATTTTTACACTGAGAAATATTGTGATAAATAAATTACTGTTAACTCTGGTTCAGTTTATTGGAAATCATACTTAATGGCAATATCATTGAATGTCAAATACAGCTATTTATCTTATAGTGTGTTTGTGTGTTTGTAGATGTATGATGCGATATTATGATTGAGTCCATCGCCCATTGCTGCTTAAATGACTGGAAGGGAACAATTGGGAACAAAAAGAGCGAGGAGGAGAATCACTGTGACCCCCAACATCTCCACACATTAGGAGTCATCTGAACCCCTCTGCTCTCTCTCTCTTCATACCTGTACACCCTTCATCAGCGATGGAGACGTTATTGCAAGGTCACTGGAGACAACCTCTCTCTCTCTCTCTCTCTTCTGTCTCCATTCACTCGTCCTCAATAAAGTCATAAACCATCAGTTCAGATAGCTGCCCTCTGGGAGTTCAGCATCTCAACACGCTCTGAGTTTAAGAGCCTAGTAACTGCTATTAATGATCCAGGTTGTGTGTGTCTCTTTGTCTATAGTGTGTGTGTGTGTGTGTGTGTGTGTGTGTGTGTGTGTGAGGGCTGTCTTATCTGACATTGATTGGCTGCGAAAATCGTAATCGATCATCCATTTCTGCTTTTCACCTGAACATCAGCTTTTGTATGCAGGAGAAGTTCGCACTCTCCTACAATCACACACACTTTATACTCTCACGTACACGCACACCCTCTCGCCCTTCAATACAACCCTATAATTTGCCAGATGCGGCGAATCGCTGGTTACTATGGCAACTACAGCGGGGAGAGTTTTTCTCAATTTTGGCAATAGGGCTGCACACAGACACACACCACGACACACACACACACACGCGCGGGCATCATGTGATCATGGCCGAGGCGCTGAATGGAGGACCTGATGAAAAAAGCTGCTCTGCATCTGCAGCCAATGGATGTTGACGACGGTGGGGATTGGTGATGAGAAATCATCCCATAAAGAAGTGTTCATTTTTCACGTGCAGGTGGACTGTTGTGTGGGTTTGCTGAATGTAAACACACACACACACACACACACACACACACACACAAATGCTCATACCACGGAGGGCATCACCACAAATATGGATGAGGAAAGCAGATTCTGTGGAGGAGCAGGCTGGTAAAAACAAAATGAGCTGAACTGACACTAACACTCTCAGACAAGCTCAGTGAGTCACTGTATACTAACACAACACACACACACACACACACTCACATTGATGCTTTAATACAGTCAGCGGATGCAAACACAAACCGGTTAACCGAGAGTTAACAGTTTATAATGAATTTCCTGAAATGCCACTCTTAAGATGTTTCCCGTTGTAATGACTGCTGTGCCATTTAAAAGACACAACCTTTAGAATGCTAAATGAAATACAGCTCTTTCTAAAATAAACCCCTAAGTCATCAGCTACACTCCAAACCCCCCCCCCCCCCCCCCCCCCC
>CAKALU010064039.1:2741-17264 GCA_916700995.1 Hozukius guyotensis | reverse complement strand
CTATTGGACCCTCTTCTACATCCATGGTCTGTGGTCTATTGGACCCTCTTCTACATCCATGGTCTGTGGTCTATTGGACCCTCTTCTACATCCATGGTCTGTGGTCTACTGGACCCTCTTCTACATCCATGGTCTGTGGTCTATTGGACTTATGCTCCTCTGGGAAGCAGCCGGGTAAAAAGTTTAATAAATAAATAAGTATGTAAGTAAATTACACACAGGACATTTTGTAAAACTAAATTATTTCTATTCTATTGTTATATATTAGTTATAGTTAGTCGCTTTCAGTCCAAAATGGCGGAGGCGTAGCTCTGCTGCTGGGCGCTGGACGTTCCGACGGAACGAACAATTGGCTTTCACTTCTCATCTATATACGTTCTTTGATACACATTTAGATGGCCTTACAAGGAACTCCTATAATTGGACTGATCCGTTCAGTTTAGCAGACAAAGCCCCCCCCCCCCCTCATTACAAACTGAATACAAAGTGCCAGAAGGGTAAGGGAGTCAAATCCAGCTTATGAAACATAATCAAGGTGATCCATTGTAATGAAAATCTATTGGCACCGTCATAATGTAGTGAGCCAGTTACAATGGCTGTCACACCAGAAGTGTAAAATGCTATTCAGGTTTGTTCTGTTGTCAGTCATGTTAATCACGACTTACAGACATTTTAATGAAGCTCTGTTCCCTCTCACGTCTCGGTCTGTTGGGAATTCCTGCTTTTTTTGCTTCAATCACTTCAATCACCTCCGCTTTCCGATGCTGTCAAAATCCCTTTCATTAATTGCTGGCGTCACCATATCTGATCAGTCGTCAGACGCTGTTCTTTGAATATCACTGTGTTTCTGTCATTTTGTCTTTGAGACCTTTGATTGCACAACCCTTCCCCTACCCATCATCACATTGTGTTTCAACTGAAGGTTTCCATCTTACATCTGCTGGCTTTACTCAACAACCACCAGCATCTAGATTCCTGGGGATCGTCCTGTTCATGGCGCTATGCTTACTGAAGATGCATCACATCAATGGAGTCTATTTGCCTAAAGTCCTTCTTTGTTGTTAACATCAATAAATGTCATCATATGCTTTCAATTGATCTATCCTTATTGAACTTTTATTGATCAATCACGCTTTTCTTCACTCCTTATCCCTAAAATAAAAAAAATATAAATGCAATGAAAGGAACTTATTCATTCTAAATGGATTTGATTCATGATGTATGCAGAATCATCTTGTAGTGTACTGTTTAGCTGTAAAATGAGAAAGTTTGTGACCCGGCAGCCATGTTGAGAACAGTTGAGGAAATACCAAGCACCAGCCGGAGCACAGCCAATTGGAACGCTCTCTCTTTCTGAACTGACCTGTGATTGGTCAAAGTCTCCGGTCACGGGCTAGATTTTCTAAAGCCTGAAAACTTTGCCATGAGGAGGTGCAGAAGTCTAGTTATCTCTCAGAACACTTGAATTACAATATGCTGAAAGGTTATTATGGGATTTTTGCCCAATGATGTCAAACATATACTGCCTACTGCCGCTTTAACACACTCAAACTTCTGATTAAGTCTGCTGTTGGCTGTTGTCTCGTCAGTAGACACTTCCTTTGAATGTTGTTTGGATGCTGTGCAGCAGTTCCTGTTTGAAACAGTCAAATTATGTGTTATGTGGTTGTGATGCATTCTAATTAAATGTGATTAGTCATGCCGTTGCAGATTCCCGACTCTCGTTGAGGTATCTCACAGCCAGTCTGCGAGGGACATGTCATCTTCCCATCCCCATCCCATTTTCTGCACCAGTGAAAGTGATGGGAAGACATTTGACAGGGAGTTTTCTCAGAGGTTGCGGGCTTATTGTTGCTGAAATGTCAGCGGAGCACGCTCGCTTTTGATTCAGATACGATTTCCTCCGTCATGTGGTCAAGGCCTCCACGAGAACTCGTCATATTTCTCTCTCTCTGGATGTGATGTTTTTTTTCTGGAGGTGCACTCTGACGTTTTACCGGAGCAATACGCAGTGTGACAGCACATTATCTGAGTACAGCCAGAGGGTCAGAGACAGCTCTAACTGTTTAACAGATGATCCCCTGCAGTGGATGGCCCAGAAAACGGTCGATAGTTGATTTTAAAAATGTCGCCTTCAAGCTCAGTAATTTAACATCGTAGTCACTTTGGAGGAGCACTGTCATTCTTTTTTTTTAGCACAGATGAGCTAATATATGCTCAACCATCATGCACGGCAGGCCACTCTCAGGGGACCATCATCGGACTACACAAATAAAAGTCTAAACCCTATTAGCAGTGACTGCAAACATCATTACAGCCCATAATAAGAAAGCGAGATGGGTCCTTTAAAGGAAAGCTAAGCTCCGGTCATTGGTTCTGTCAGTAATAACATCAGGGCACAGCCAGTTATGCGACTTTGTCAAGTATTTAATACTCTTATCAACATGGGAGTGGACGAATATGCTTGTTTTACGCAAATGCATGTATATATTTATTATTAGAAATCAATTACAAAACAGTAACAGATATTGTCCAGAAACCCTCACAGGTACTGCATTTAGCATAAAAAAATATGCTCAAATCATAACATGGCAAACTGCAGCCCAACAGGCAACAACAGCTGTCAGTGTGTCAGTGTGCTGACTTGACTATGACTTGCCCCAAACTGCATGTGATTATCATAAAGTGGGCATGTCTGTAAAGGGGAGACTCGTGGGTACCCATAGAACCCATTTACATTCACATATCTGGAGGTCAAAGGTCAAGGGACCGCTTTGAAAATGGCCATGCCAGTTTTTCCTCGCCAAAATTTTGTGTAAGTTTGGAGCGTTATTTAACCTCCTTCTCAACAAGTATGACATGGTTGGTACCAATGGATTCCTTACGTTTTCTAGTTTTATATGATATCAGTATCTTCACTCTAGCTTAAAAACTGAGCCCACTACAACCTCCGAAAGATCAACGGCGGCCCGTCGGATTTTTAAGAGGTTAATTAAAAATTTGCAAGTTACGTTAATGCCTTAAAGAAATTAGTGGCGTTAAAACGAATTTGCAGTAACGCGTTATTATCACGTTAGCTTTGACAGCCCTACTTTTAAGGCTTTTATTTTGTGCTTTGTGCATTTCACTTAATACAACTGTGCTTCAAATTACAAATTACTAACTAATACATAAACAATGCAGAAAGTGTGGGAGAAACGAGGGTTAATGGTGGCCTGCAGCTGCCCCTGGGCCTGCGAGTGGGTTAATATAACCTGGACTAACTCAACAAACACAAGGCTTTCATCCAGGAGACCGCTGTTCTTGTCCCGTGTTCACAACATTCAGGGTCATTTTCACTGTACAAACGTAGTAGTTATAAGCCCAACCATGTTGTTTTTTACCTAAACCTAACTAAGTGGTTTTGTTGCCCGAGACCGAAACAAATGTTTTTGTTTACTTCACAACATTAAGCACGCGTTTACTGCTACCGAACAGAGTGACGCCGGGGGATCAGTATGTGACGAGTTGGGATGAAAACGTGTTGGGACAGCACTGTCCAAAACCATTTAGTTTAAATGATTTAAATGACATTAGTAGCTCGATAAATTCAGTGCCATTAACTGTATTTCTGCTGCAATAGGGTGTTGTGTTTCCAGCCTGGTTTTACTGGAGCTTGTGACTTGTGACAGACTGAAGGTGCTCAGCATGTTCCAGTACACATGCAAACCCTCTGCTAACATCCTGATTCCACCAAGACGCTGATCGAGATCAAACAAAATGTATTGGAACTGTTTACGTGCACAAAAAGTACTCAATGTAACCTCGGATAATTAAACTCCTTAATCATCATGGAATAATATTAGCTCATGGGAATCTGAATCATGCTCTTCTAGTTGGATTTAAATCTGCAATCTCCTTATCAGCTTGGCACCACATTAATTGATTTTTACCAACTGGCAGAAAAATAAACATTCACACATGTATTAAATATATAATCTATTCATTTCTGTGGGATATGTAACCCATATTTTGGTGATGTAGAGCAACACAGGCAGCAGGTCTATCAGATGTGATTTGGAAAAACTCATTTTCTACTCATTCTGCCCAAAATATTCACAAATTTGTGAAAGTAGGACACGGGTTTGTTTGGAAGGCACTGGTGAGGGAGGAACAAAAGAGGTTGAAAATATCTAGGAGGGACTGAAAGGTCAAAGGTCACTCACTGGCAACCTGCTGACCACACACACTAGGTGATGCTGACAGGCCTGTGTCGTACAGACGCCCTCTGGCTTATTGTGAGCAGTGCAGTTGTGACTTGAAAGCTGAAGTAGTGCCGCTGACATGCTGACACGCTGTTGCTGGAATTGTTCTAATGAGAACTAATAGTTCAGGCAACAATACTCGACTCTCACAGCTGCTGAGATGTATCAGCTTCTTTGGCTTTCCATCATATCACATTATCTTCTTCTGCAGATTGAATCACAATCCTCCTCAACCTCAGAGTTTCAGATCTTTCAGATCTTCCTCATATAAAGTTTATCCTGGGTGCTACCCTTGAATCAGAAGTCTTTTGTGTGTCATTTCCTTTTATTCCTTTTGCTGAAGAGTGTTTGGATTTTGTTTGAAAAACATTATTTACAACATAGCCTCACAGCAGTTTGTGAAATAGTCACAAAATGTAATCTTTTTGATTCGTGTACAAAGACACAAATTTCCCTTTTTTTTTCGTGACGCTCAGCACGACTTTCAACAACATATTTTTTGTGCATTTCCCTACAAATGTCCAGCAACACGTGACGCACGTGTCAATTTCCGCTCCAGTATTTTCAAAATAAAACTGCTTAGTTAGGTTTAGGAAAAGATCGAAGTTTGGGTTAAAGGTGTATATATAACAGTTGTCGAATGCTGTTTGTAAACACACGGCATTCAAAGTTGGCCCCTCCTCCTCAGCTCCAAAGCGATGGTCGAGCGAGCTAGAGAGAGAGCGGCGATAGTGAGAACAAAGCAGTGGATCAGAGAGACAAAACATTATTTTCTAATTGTTTAATGGTGGTTTGGTTCTAAAACACAAATAAACACACAACTAACTCAGCACAACTCCACATAATCCTGCGGGAAGGTGCCGAGTTGCCGGAATTTGAATGAATGCAGCTTTCTGTCTGCTGGCTGTGGCTCAGCACTGCTATCGTCAAACTACAGACACACACCGATCATAGCTGCACTCACAGCACAGAGAGTAGCAGGATCACTGGAACACATGCACATAACACAACCTGTGCTCATCCGTGGTTTACAGCCGCTTTGTATCTAACGCCCGGGACACACAGGGAACGTCAGGAGCGCGTGGCGGCTGCCTGGCGTGGAGGCTGCGTGATTCACGCGTTGGGTGTTCACACCAGCTGCGTTTCAGCTGCGTGTCAGCTGCGTTTCTGCTGCTGCAGCTGCTGCTGTCAGCCCTTTCTTTCTACATAGAGGTTGCCTTTTAATTACCATTTAATTTCATTATAAATATAATTTATATTTATTTTAGACCGAGAAAGGTTAAGAAACGTGTGGTAATTGTAAATAATAGTAATAATCCACAATTAAAACTCCGTACTATATTCATTCATGGAGCTCTGCAAGTCACTGCATGTTCTAGAACACTGTCCGGCACATATTTCAGAATAAAAGCCTTGTGTAAATGAAGGAATTCTGTCCACAGAAAAAACGCTTGAGGGCTTTTATTTTGAAATGAAAGCAGGAAGTGTTGATTTAAAAATAAGTCTTTACTTTTTTTTCATCTCCGTAACATATTCTACAGATAGACATCGAAACCGTAGTAATCTTGCTGGTATGATGTCAATATACAGTCAATAGATCACTTTTACTGTCTGTTGTTGCTATAAGACGCGCGGCACGTGTCTAAAATAGGCGAGACCTCTATTCTCTAGACGAGAGGCAGCTGAGACGCGTGTGTGACGTGCGTGAGACGCGCGTCTCAGGCGGGCTGTGTGGCTGCTCTAACCTGTTAACACGGACGCTGAAATAAAAAACAACAGGTAACGCAGCCATCATGCGCTCCTGACGTTCCTGGTGTGATCCGGGCTTGACAGAGCTAAAGGGGGACTTGTGAGTCGGTGTCAGAAGCAGAGGGGTGTGCCATGGGCGATATTTGACGACCTGAACAGGCTGCATACATTGAACACTGTTATTGGCTGGGGGTATACACCCCCACGTGGGGCCTAAAGACTGTTTACAGATGCCCAGAAAGGTCCTGAGTAAAGCAAAATAAGAAGAAAAGTCAAAATACAGGCAGAGGGCTGCAGGGTCTCTGCAGAAACAGACACCACCACACACTTCTAGCTGGGCGTAAGTGATGATTGAGAGGGATTATTTTTGTATCAGTCTATACATTGTTTTTTCGTTAATTCTTGCATATTATACCTTGGATGCTTGATATTCTTGGAAACTAGAAATTCCAAACTTTCTAATGCATTTGATGCACCTTGAAGTTGAGTACGGAAGTTACGTGACAAATCAACTTTGACTGTTGGTTTCACACGGGACACGAACGGCGGTCTCCTGAGCAAAAGTCCTGTGTTTTTTTATCCATCCACCCCGACCTCCTCCCTACGTGGCGTTCGCCGCTCTCTATACTTCCCGGTCACAATTACGTGGATTACATCACGAAAAATATGTAAAATTCGTGTCTATGTGCACTAATCAGTACGTTAAATTTTGTGACTATTTCACGATCTGCTGTGCGACTGGGCTGTTTTATTTAAGCTTCAAATACAAAAATGGGTCTTGTCCATTATATTTTTATGTAGTATATGAGTCTGTTTTGCAACTACCATAAGGATAAAATAAAGATGAGATGATTTACATGACAAACTTGAGTTCACTTCAGTTCTCAACAGCAAACCTCTCACCACACTATCCCTCTGGTTTTCCACTTCCCTTAAAGTCAAACATCCACAGGAAAGAAACGATGACTGATTTCCTCTCCATTTGACCACATAATCCACACACTCAAATGCACACTTCCATCTTCTGCGAGTTTATGGGTTGCCTTTTAAATGTGCCCTCTGCGGTCTTGAGGATGCAGCGGGGCTTCAAAAACAAATGGACTGCCTCTCTCGAAAACAATGAGAGTTTCTTCGGCTCTGACAAAGATCAATGTTGGCCGCGAGCGAGGGAAGCGAATGTGTCTGCCAGCCGGCTGCTCTGCTGCTCTGGCCTCTCATACAGACAAACACATCCACAAAGCACTCACTCACTGTTCTTCTGCAACAGCTATTTTTCTTTTTGATTTAATATTTTACCGGATAATGTTCTGTTTTATTACAACCTCAATCTTATTTTTGTACTTGATCTGTCCATCATTTCTAACAGCAATCATAAGATTGTTCTCAGTTCATGGCAGAGTTCTGAGAATGCAGCGAAAACTCTGACAGCCCGGACACAGCAGGAACATCAGGAACGCGTGGCGTCTCAGCTGCGTCTCTTCTAGAGAATAGAGGTCTCGCCTATTTTTGCCGCGTGCCGCGCGTCTCACAGCAGCAACAGACAGTGAAAGTGATCTATTGACTGTATATTAACATCATATCAGCTACATTAATACAGTTTCGATGTCTAGGCATCTGTAGAATATGTCACGGACAGTCAAGGTGATCTATTGACTGTATATTGACATCATACCAGCTACATTACTACAGTTTTGATGTCTATCTGTAGAATATGTTACGGAGATGAAAAAAAAGTAAAGACTTATTTTGAAATCAACACTTCCTGCTTTCATCTCAAAATAAAAGCCCTCAAGCGTTTTTTCTGTAGACAGAATTCCTTCATTTGTTAACACGAGGCTTTTATTCTGAAATATGTGCCGGACAGTGTTCTAGAACATGCAGTGACTTGGAGAGCTCCATGAATGAATATAGTACGGAGTTTTAATTGTGGATTACTACTATTATTTACAAATTACCACACGTTTCTTAACCTTTCTCGGTCTAAAATAAATATAAATTATATTTATAATGAAATGAAATGGCCATTAACAGGCAAACTCTATGTAGAAAGAAAGGGCTGACAGCAGCAACTGCAGCAGCAGAAACGCAGCTGAAATGCAGCTGGTGTGAACACCTGACGCGTGAATCACGCAGCCACCACGCCAGGCAGCCACCACGCCAGGCAGCCGCCATGCGCTCATGATGTTCCTGGTGTGTCCGAGGCTTGAGACGTCCGACAGTTCGAGAAACATGGGCAGTCGGACAAACTCTTGTTTGCTTGCACACATGTTTTGGGTGTGCTCACTCTCAGTTTTATTTCCTCATGCGTACAGTGGTTTAGATCATCTGTTGGCTTGTTAACAACATCTCTGACAGTCTGACTGCTCGTGTTTCTACTTCGTTGTGAACATGTCACCATGTTCCCAGATCTCAGCAGTTGCTTTGGTGAATACAATGCTAACCCTCATCCTACCAACATATTTAACATAGAAGGGTTAGCGACTGGGATCCCTTGGGACCCCAAGAATAAACTATGACCCTCTCTCCACCTTCAGGTCCCGTCTTAAAACACACCATTTTAAACTGGCATATTCAGTCTGATTCTGTCTCTAATGGCTACAACCACATTGAGTTTTGCACTGATGGAGATTTTATAACTAGTTATTGTATTTACTTATTATTGTAGATTACTGTTTGGTTTGATTTGATGATGTCTTGATACATTGCAGCTTGTTTTTAACTGTGCCTGTAAGGTGTCCTTGAATACTTTGAAAGACACCTATTATGGATGCACCGATACCAGACTGAGTACAAGTACAAGTACTTACATTTGGGTACTCGCCGATACCGAGTACCGATACGAGTACTTCTCTGTGCCAAAAGACCCTCGTTAACAGCCAGCTGGTGGGTGTGACCGACACGCGGCAGGCTGAGGAGTCCCGCATACGAGGCGGTGCGCCGCGACCGGTTCTAGGTCCGGGCCCACTACCGTAAAGTGGTAATGGTGCCGTTGTATCGGAGCCGTTTTGCGAGCCCAAGTACATGGGCACAGTATCGGACCCGATAACCGATACTGGTATCGGTGCATCCCTAGCACCTATAAATAAAATGCATTATTATTATTATTATCCTTTTTAGCTTAAAACATCGGTTTTGTTGTGACCCTTTAATGTGACAGTGTCATTTAGTGACCCCGCGTCATAGGTTGCGTCTGTATAAACACTCCAATAGAAGTGTTGAGTTTTCTGAAAGGGTAAATCTGCAATAATTCACAAGAAAGAAACAAAGATTAAAGAAAAGTTCAAAAAGTAAACAGAATGTGGTGTATCTCGCGTCCCACTAGATTCACCTCGTAGTTGGGTCCCAACCTCCAGGTTTACTGGTTTAAATGACTTTATTAGTATGCACTCCAGGAAAAGTAATGCGGTTGCAGCCAGAGAAGGACTAATGATTAACAATTCTCCGTCTGTCTTCTTTCTGCTCCTCGGTTTCACTCAGCGCTTCCTTCCCTCTTGCATTTAAATAGGATTCTCGGAATGAAAGTTTACTCGATAAGCATATTCTTCATCCCAGAAACATTTCCTTTGGCTTAAACACAATATGTGATTCTCAAAAGCACCATATTCAGACTCCATCTGCCTTTATTTAAATGAAATATTTGAGCACATTCTCAACTTTCCTCCAGCACTGAATGGCATTTTAACAAGCACGGATGAATCCAGCTGGCCTGTGAAACGCTATTCTTGGCTCGTGGAATTATCCATTCACCACTTGCTGTTTTTACCAGACTGCGTTGCCGTTTTGTGCTCCATAATAGTCCAAATCTAACTTGAACCAGATAGCCACATTTCAGCTGTTGACTAGTTGGGAGTGTCTGACTAAGAAGCGGTGAGCAGCTGCTAGCTCTCCCACATCAACGTAGGACAGCAAAAGACTTTTTAAATGGCATTTTCAGACCTGTCAGTCCAGAACTGAATTTTTCACAACACCCCTGATTTCCAGCGACTTACAGTACGCTGTGTGGAATGGATTCTCGGGAACTTTGCAGTAAGCCCACTCTGGAAGACGGGGCAATCTAATTTCAGGCCTCCCACAAGACACAAGCACTGAGCAAGGCAAGAATACTAATGAGTGAGTACAGTTTGAAAAGCACTAAGACTGAAAATACAGCAGTGCAGCGTTTCCAACTCTTTCCAATATCTGCTAATTTGGCACTATCTGTTGGGACACAACCGCCTCTTAATTGTGGTCACGCTTGTCAGCAGAGTTTATCCTCAGCCAGGAGGAGATAGTGATTTTCGAAGTCGAGCAACGAGTGCTGCAACTGTAAAACAAACAGAGGCGTCTTTTAAGCAGCTGCTGAAACACAGTTGAGTGAAATAGGTGTGCTGCTGCTGCTCTGAGGTACACTTAGAGGAAAACTCTGCCATCGATAGACTGATTGATCAAGTTGTACATTTTCTCCCAACATATGGGACTATGGAGAAATGTGTGTAATGTGCAATTATACATGCTTTTTAGCCACTGTTACAACCCTGTAGGTGTCTAGCGATAAAGGGAAGCAACAAGACAGGCGAGCACCGTCGTTTATTGTTTGGCGCACGTGTTGACACAAAAAGTACAGAATTGTGAGCTCAGTACAACGCAAGACAGAAAGAAGTTAGGAGAGGCGTGGAACAATTCTACAATTTAATTTAGCAGACGCTTTTGTCCAAAGCGACGTACATCTGAGAATTCGTTCAACACGCACAAGGATCTAGATAGGAGGGAATAACGTGAGTTAGTGCCAACAGCAGCTTCAAGTCCGATCGGACAGGCAGGTGCCGACAGGCGGTGCCGACAGAGGCAATGCACAGGTAGGGTGTACAGAAGCAGCTATATATATTTTTTTGTAATCATCATCATTAACAATATCAACAACGTCATCATCATCATGAATATCCTAATAAACATCCTCAACATCCTCAACATCCTCAATATCATCAATATCATCATCATCATCAGTAGTAAATCAAGTCAACATCTCCGACGCTGTCAGAGTTACCTCCGGTGAAGTCACGAGTCACTGGTGTTAAAGGTCCCATATTATAAAAAAGTTAGATTTTCATGTTTTTTTTTATTATAAAGCAGGCTAAAGTCCTATATAAACACTGTGAAAGTATCGAAACACTCAATCCACAGGGAAATACACACAGCCCTTATTCAGAAACTCTGCATTTGAAACAAGCTGTCAGGATTTCTGCCCATTCGTGATGTCACGAATATACAATATTTAGACCCTTGACACAATTTTAAACATAAACATTCTAAATGTGTCCCAGTTTATTTCCTGTTGCAGTGTATGTGAATGACATCAGCTGACAGGAAGTACACATGGACCCAAGCTGTTGCCTTGCAACGCAATTCTGTTGCAATTCCATCAAAATGCGCTAAAACGGAGCGTTTCAGACAGAGGATAAATACAGGCATATTCAGGCAGACAGTATGAGGAAAATAAAGTTGTTTTTTTTTACATTACAGCATGTAAACATGTTCTAGTAGAAACACAAATTACAAGTATGAACCTGAAAATGAGCATAATATGGGACCTTTACAGTCCAAGTCAGGTTGCAAGTTTTTTTGATTTTGTCAAGCCGAATCTAAAGTCATCAAATTTGACTCGAGTCCACACCTCCGTTCAACGCCACGTTGTTACTGTGAAATGGTCATGGTTATGTTTAGGCAAAAAAAACACTCAGTTAGTTTTAGGAAAAATATCATGGTTGGGCTTAAAGTAAGTACGAAAAACATCTCCAACGTCACTTCAAAATAACTCAACAACACTTTGGGACACCAACGCCGGTTTCCTGGTTTAAAGTCCTGTGTTTGTTTGACCCAATCCACCTCCCATCCCTCCCACCGTAAGCAGTTTTTCTCACTTTTTATTCTACGTCACTAGCTCTGAGCATAGCATAATCATGTTTACATTGCAGTCAGTACAGACTACATGGCGTGAAATGGCACGCCGAAAGCAAGGACGGCGCAAGTACACCTGAAATGAGTTACAAACTGCCATGTCATTCATACGCTATTTGGTGAGACCAGGCTGAATAGACAGACTGATATCAGCATTGCCGGCCTTGGCTCTCATGGGGAAAATCTAAATATGTTATTAAATTATTAAATACAACATAAATGTTCTCCTTTATTAAGTCATCATACATTGATCTTAAGTTGCAAAATTATGTTTAAGGTTGTTTACTATGAATATATGTATTGCATTTAGCCAGTCCTATTTTGTGAAGGTGAACACTGCTGCACACTATGATCAAATGAATAATAAGGCGAGAAAGTACTTGTCTAATTGCCTGTGATTAATGGAGTTGCTGGAAGTGGAGAATGAGGAGCAGAGCAGTCCAGGGGAAACACTCTGCTGTACTTACACTTCATTATTGTCAAAGCGTGTCTTCTTGGTTGTCACACGGAATTACACTGAGGAGCCTCAAATGACGAACGGGGGTTTGCAGAGATTAACAGCACTTTAAAGTTTGAACATCATGCTCGCCGTGGGTATTAAGTTGTGAAACATCAAAACAAATAGAAGAAACACAGGTAGTACAACTCCAAAGAGTTATAGGAGTGTGTCCAGTGTGTTGCAAACTAGCAACCCCTTTGACAAAAGCAATCCAGCACATATCTGACACAATGGATATGGCATTCCAGAAAAAGATTGAGATATAAACATACTGCTGGACTTTCACTCTTCTGATCTGACAACCTGTCAAATGTGATAAAGGAAAGACAAAAGGCTGCACTGTCTTTGCAAAAGTATTTTCATTTGCTCTGGAGCTTCTCAGCAAATGCTTGGTAATGTTATGAGACACTATGAAACACCCCAGCAGCTCTAAATCTGCCAACGCAATGTAAATTCTACAGGTTTGGCCAACCATAAAATTCCTCAAGATATAAAATACCAAGGACGGGTGCAGAATGAAGACCTTAGGTGTTTTCTTCCCTCTCTTTCGACTAAGTGAAAGTTTAATTAAAAGATATAATCTTTATTCCTAGCCCACTCCTACTAAGTCAGGAGGTTATCTCCGGTGACTGCTACTCAGAGACCACTGCAATGACTGCAGCTTAATGTGGGCACCATTATGTCTGTGCAGAACCGACACTAACCTGTGAGAATATCTTGTTCTGTTTCTAGATCAACACTTTGAATGGGATGTGTAATAAGAATAGAAATGTCAATAAAAAAGAAAACATCTTTAGCATAGTTGTCAAACTTCAAGGGTCAAACTCGACACCGTCCTCCCCAAGAAAAACAACATCATCAGTTGAGTTCGGCTGATGTTTATGTCTGTGTATGCAGTCCAGTCTCATTCAACACAGTCTAACAGCATTTTGTGAAATAGTCACGAAATTGAATCTATTTGATTCGTGTACATTGCCAGAAATTTGCCCTTTTTTTTCATGACGTTCTGCACGACTTTCAACAACATATTTTTCGTGCGTTTTCCTACGAATGTCCAGCAACGCGTGACGCATGTGTCAATTTCCGCTCCAGTCTTTTCAAAATGAAACTACTGAGTTAGGTTAAGGAATAGATCGACTTGGTTAGGCTTAGGCAACAAACTACTTAGTTAGGCTAACGCCTCATCCACACTGGGAACGTCAGGAGCATGTGGCGTGGCGGCTGCGTGATTCACGCGTCGGGTATTCACACCAGCTGCGTTTCTGCTGCTGCAGCTGCTGCTGCCAGCCTTTTCTTTCTACATAGTTTGCCTCTCATAATGGCCATTTCATTTCATTATAAATGTAATTTATATTTATTTTAGACAGAGAAAAGTTAAGAAACGTGTGGTAATTTGTAAATAATAATAATAATCCACAATTAAAACAGGTACTATATTCATTCATGGAGCTCTCCAAGTCACTTCATGTTCTACAACACTGTCCGGCACATGTTTCATAATAAAAGCCTTGTGTTAACAAATGAAGGAATTCTGTCCACAGAAAAACAGCTTGAGGGCTTTTATTTTTAAATAAAAGCAGGAAGTGTTGATTTAAAAGTAAATCTTTACTTTTTTCATCTCCGTAATATATTCTATATATAGACTTCTACATAGACATAGAAACTGTAGTAATGTTGCTGATATGATGTCAATATACAGTCAATAGATCACTTTCACTGTTGGTTGTTAGTAGTGAAACGAGCGCGGCACGCATCAAAAATTGGCGAGACCTCGAATCTCTAGAAGAGACGCGCGTCTCACACGGGCAGTGTGGCTGCTCTAACCTGTTAACAAGGACGCCAACATAAAAAAACAACAGGTAACGCAGCCGCCATGCGCTCCTGACGTTCCTAGTGTGGATGACGCTTTAGGAAAAGATCGACTTGGTTAGGCTTTAGCAACAAACTACTTAGTTAGTTTTAGGAAAAGATTGACTTGGTTAGGCTAAGGAAAAGATTTGCGGTCTGGGTTAAGATAACACCGGAAGTGCTGTAACTTAACTACGGAAGTTACATGACAAATAAATCAACTTTGACTTGTGGTTTCCTGGTCTCCTT
>CAKALU010064038.1:0-15356 GCA_916700995.1 Hozukius guyotensis | reverse complement strand
ACATGCCCACTTTATGATAATCACATGCAGTTTGGGGCAAGTTATAGTCAAGTCAGCACACTGACACACTGACAGCTGTTGTTGCCTGTTGGGCTGCAGTTTGCCATGTTATGATTGCAGCATATTGTTTTATGCTAAATGCAGTACCTGTGAGGGTTTCTGGATCAATATCTGTCATTGATTTGTGTTGTTAATTGATTTACAATAATAAATATATAAATACATTTGCATAAAGCAGCATATTTGTCCACTCCCATGTTGATAAGAGGATTAAATACTTGATAAATCTCCCTTTAAGGTTCATTTAGAACATAATAAATATTTTCATTGACAGCTCTAATAAAAATATGATCAAACTGAACTTCACAGACAAAACGATGATGCATCCAAACAAAAAAACACCATGCAACTCGAAGCGATGAGTGATGCCGCATGCTTTCCACAAGATGAAACACAGCAGAGAGGAAGCAGCCAAACTGAAACCACATCCGATGACTCGACTTACCAGCCCTTCGTTCTCACTCTGGAGGGCGCCGACGCCACTTCCTTTTGACCGCTCCACACTCACGGAGGTGACGGCCTCTGGGCTCGACCCTTGCCTGGACTCGACCACCACTCTTTTGGCCCCGGCCAGCTCATCCATCAGCCGGTCGCGGTCGTTTTGGAGGCTGGCCATGGATCTGGAGAACGCCGACAGCTGCCTGCCGTACATGCTGTTCTCCAGGACGACCCGCTTCAGTTCCCTCTCCTTCTCGGACAAATCCTTCGACAGCACGTCCAACAACTTGTTCAGCTCTGTGTGTGCGTCTTCGTTCTCTAAAGCTTTTAGTTTACCAACGAGGACGTCCCTCTCTTTGGCAAACATGGCCAGGTCAGCGGTGGCGTCCTGCAGACTGCGCTCCACCTTGTTCAAGGCCGCCTGAGTCTCTCGGAGTTCTTCGTCGTATCTGTTTCTCAGGATCTTGAAGTCTTCGATGAGCTGGTCTCGGTCGTTCTGCAGAGCGGCCATGGCTCTGCACATGGACTCGTTCTGAGCCTTGGTGTCTTTGCTCTGCGTTTTTGCGTCTGATAACTGCTGCTCCATCTCCAGCAGGTCTTTAGCGAGCTCCGCCACCCTTTGATCCGCCGCCTCCCGCTCGTTCCTCATCAGCTCCACCTCGCGCTCGAACGTGTCCAGCTCGCTGTTGTACTTGTCCTCAGCTTCAGCCAGGTTTTTGTCTGTTTCATTTTCCACCAGCTGCATTTTTTCCTTGAGCTCCTCAGTAAGAGTTTTCTGAGAGAGAAGTCTTTGATGCAGGTCATTACACTCAGCTGCTTTGACCGCCACGGCTTCCTGCAGATCACTAATCACTTTGCCTTCATTAGTCGCCGATCGTTCCTTCTTTAGAGCCTCCAGGCCTGAAACCTGAGCTTCAAGTTTAGAAATATCTGCTCTTAAAGCGTCGCTCGCCTCTTCTTCCTCCTGCAGCTCCGACCGAGACTTCCTGTGCTGCTTCTCGGCCGCGGCCTTCTGCTTCTCCAGGGTTTTGATGACATCCTGCTGCTTATTCAGCAGCACCTTCAGCTGGTTGTCCTTCAGGAACAAAACCTGATTCAGGTCCTCTCTGTAGCGAACCAGCTGAGCCCTGAGCATCGCGTTCTCCGAGTTCAGATCGTCCATTTGATGCAGCAGTTTTCTTATTTCGTGTTTAAGGCCTTTGGTGGTGCCACCTTCCCCGTCAGCCTCTTTACCCTTCAACCCCAACTGACTCTTTGCTTCAAGTATCCTGTATTCTGACATCAGTCGCTCCCGTTCGCTCTGCAGAGACACCATGGAGTTCTTGAACGACTCCATCTTTGCAGCCATGTGCTCCTTCTCCTGGGTAGACCTGTCCACTTTAATTTGCAGGCTTTTCACCTTCGCTTCAAGGCCTCTCAACTCTTTGTCGGCCTTTTCTCTCTGGTAGCGTGAGGAAGTCAACCTGTCCTCGTACACCGCCACCTGGCTGCGATAATTAGCCTGGAGTTGTTCCAGATATCCTGACATCTGTCCGTCTCTGCAGGACAGCAGGGAGGAGATCTCAGCATCTTTGCTCTGGAGGAGTGTTTTCAGTTGCAGCGACATTCCCTCCTGCTTCTCAAAGTCAGCTTGAACTCTGTCGTTTTGAGACTGTAAAAGAAGCAGCTGAGCGTCTGCGTCTGCGTTCATCTTCTCCGTCTGCTGGAGATTCAGCTGCATCTGGGAAATCAAGTCGTCTCTGTCGGCGAGCTGTCGGTTCAGCGCGTCTTTATCTTGTTCCAATCGTTTGGCATGAGCGCCGAGCTCCTTCTCCTGCACGGCCATGAGCTCCACCGTCTCGCTCAGCTCGGCGTTGCTCGCGCTCATGATGAACAGCTGTCTCTGCTGCGCGGCGGCGGCGACGGAGTACTCGTTCAGAGTCCTCTCCAGTCTCGACTTGGTCACTCGCAGCTCGTTCACCTCTTTGTCCTTCGCTCTCATGTCCTCCAGGAACCGCTTGATCACGAAACCCTGTTCGAGGAGTTGGCTGTCCTTCTCGTGTAACGTCTTTTGGTACAAGTCGTTCCAAAGTTTGGATGCGTCCGCACCTTGAGGAGCGGCGCATAACGCCGACAGCTTCGCCTCGTTAGTCACAGCGGATCTTTTTAGAGTGTTTATCTGGAGATCTTGAGAGTCGAGGTGCTGCCTCAGTTCAGTCACTTTCTGACTCTCTTTATCTTTTAGCTCCTTCAGCTCGTCTATCTGCTGCTGCAACATGAACTGATTCTCCAAATAAAATTGTTTCTCGTCTGTATTTTGTGGTGATTTTGTTTCCTCCAGGACCGTTTTTCTTTCCTGCGACAGGTCCAAAGCCAGCTGGTCTCGCTCAGACTCGACGCTCTGGATCCTCTCCGAGGCCTGCTGGAGGAGATTCTTGTGTGTCGTCAGCTCAGCTTCGACTCCTTTACCTCTCTCCTCTAAAGCCGACATCTTCTCCGAGCTTTTCTTCAGCTCTTTCTCAGAGTGTTCGCCGGCTGACCGCGAGCTCTTCAGAGCGCTCTCTAAATCTAAAATCACTTCCTGGTATTTGATGCAGTTTTGCTGCAGCTGGTTGATCTCTTGATGCTTTTCTCTGAGCAGCTCTCGCAGCTCTTTCTTCACATTCTTGGAGCCCTCGCTGCCTCTCTGCACAGTCTTGAGCTTCTCCTCGAACTCTCGGACCAACTTGAGCTGCTCCTCCTCCTTCTCCTGGCGAACCCGACCGCTCATCTCTTTGCTCGCCGCCAGCTGAGAGGACAGCTGTGCGCTTTGGGTTTGCCAAACGGAGACGGACTCGGTCAGCTCGTCGATCCTTTCGGAGTTTTTGAGGATCACGGTTTCCAAATATTCGTTTTCATTTTTCACTTTGTCTGAAATCTCTTGAGCGTTCTCCAGCTCCTCCTGCAGCAGAGACTTGTCGTCCTCCAGGATCCTCACCTTCTCGTTGAGGCTGATGGTCTCGCGGTTGTGTCCGTCGATGACGTCCTTGAGCTCTTTAATGTCGTCGTCTTTCTTCCCCAGCTGCAGCTCGTGATCGTTCTGTATCTTCTCGATTCTTCCAGAGAGATTTTGCTTCTCCTTCTGCAATACGTTGTTGATTTCCGACTGAGCACCCAGTTCTGTTTTCTGGGCCTCGATCTGGGCGGTCAGCGAATTATTCAAACTGAGAGCTTCGTCCAGTTTGAGCTGCATGTTGTTTGTGTATGTTTTTGATTCCAGGTGCTTCTCTTCCAGCGAACCGCTCGCTTCTTCCAGCTTCTCCGTCAGTTGGTTATTTTCAGCCTCCAGCTCGGCGAGCTTCTCTCTGAGCTCCTCCGATGTCTCTTTAAGTCTGCAGAGCTCAGCCTCCAGTTGTTGATGTCTATCAGTCAGATCGCACACCGCCATTTTGTGGTTTTCTTCCAGCTCAGCCAGCTCTTTTTTCATTTTCTCATTCTCTTCCTCCAGCTCTTCAATCTTCTGCCGCTTCTCTTTGGAAAATTTGTGCATCCTCTCTTTAATCCTTGCATTTTCTTCCTCCGTCTCTTTAGCTCGCTTGTCCAGAATCTCCATCTCGGCCTCCTGTTTGTGGGTTTTCCTGAGGGCTTCCTGCCGGTCTCTTTTAGCCCCCTCCAAAAGCTGCCTCATCTTATCCATTTCACTGCTGACGTTTTCATAAGCCTGTAAAAGAGACTCGTACTCTTGTTTCAGCTCGGCGTGCTTCGTCTTCCACTTGGACACCTCCTCCGCCTGAGAATCGTTGAGAGACTCGAGCTGGCAGGAGAAGGCCTGTTTCTGCTGCGTGATGTTCTCTATGGTCAGCTTCAGGCTGTCGCAGGCCGCCGACAGGCTGCGGTTATCGCTGAAGATGCCGTCGGCCTCGGTGCTCAGCTCGTCTTTCTCCTTGTTCAGCGACGACACGGAGCTTTCCAGGTCCACGTTTCGCTGTCTCAACTTCAGCACCGACGACTCCAGATTAAAGTACTCGGCTTCTTTAGTTTCGTGTTTGGCCGACAGTTTTTCTACTTCCTCCTTGAGCGTTGCGTTTTCCTTCAGGAGCTCTTTCCTCGACACTAAAGCGGCTTGAAGTTTCCTGGTCAGGAGAGTGATTTTGCTTTGGTTGTCCTGATCGTTTGTTGATTTCTGAAGCTCGTCGGCCTCCGTCCTCATCTTCTCAACGGCAGTTTCGTGTGTTCTAATCTGCTGCTTTAGTTGCAGTTCAAGTGCAGCGATTAGTTCTTCCTTTTCCGACACCAGAGCCTGACAAACCACCAAGGCGTCGTCTCTCTCCTTCAGCTTCACTTCAAAGTTTTCAGCACATTTGATCTCTTTTACTTTCTCCTTCAGCGTGGCTACCTCATCTCTGAGTCCATCCATTAATCTGAAAGCATCTTCTTTCTCTTGCTTTAACGAATCCAAACGCAGTTGTGTTTGTTCGAGCTCCTCCGTTAAAGCACGTTTGTCGTCGCTGAGCTGCTGCTGCGTTTCTGCAGACGTCTTCTGGATGGTTAAAACTGAAGCGACGGCTGTCTCCAGTTCCACTTTCATCTGGTTACTCTTCTCCAACAGAGCCTCGTTTTCTTCCATCAAAAGTTGATGTTTCTCAGACTCTGAGACGCTCAGCTGGGTCAGCAACGCTTGCTTCTCCTGTCGGCTCTTCAGCTCCGCAGCTTTAATCGCTGCCAGATGTTTTTCAACTTCTTCCGTTTTCTCTTTTACTTCTGCACGAGCTCTCTTTAAGTCGTCCTCTACCGCGTCAAGTTTTGCTTTCCAAGCTTCCGCGACTACCAGAGCCTTGTCTTTGCTCGCCATCTCAAGAGACGCGCTCTCGAATCTGGATTTAACGTTTTCTAGCTCCATTTGCAGGTTTGACAGAGAATGACACTGGCTCTCCTTCTCAGCCAGAGACATCTTCAGATCTTGTAGGGTTTTATCCCTCTCCTCTACGAGCTGTCTCAACGTGTCCAGCTCATCCAGATCAGACAGAGAGCTTTTACGAATCTCCTCCAACTCTCGGACCTTCTCGTCGAAGTTCATCTGGACGGCGTTGAGCTCGTTGGTCTGCTGGCAGCGCTGCTCCAGGAGAGCCTTGTAGTCGTCTTTCAGCTCAGCCAGTTCTTGAGTTAATTTCTTTTCATTTTCTTGAGCTTTCTTCAGCGTCTCTTTGCGTGCCAGCAGAGCAGCCTGCGCCTTCTTCTGTATCTTTGCTTTTTCCAGCTTCATCTGAGCGAGCTCGTTTTCTAAATCAACAGCGGCGGCAGCGGAGGAAGACTTATCCTTTAACTCATTCTGAAGCTCTTCTAACTTCTGCGCCGAGCTCTTCCGGTCTTGCTCCAACGCTTCTTCCTTCTGGGCGGCGACGGACTGCAGCCGCTCCACGAGGGAGCTTTTCTCAACCAAACACGCTGCTTTCTCGTCGAGTGCGGCAAGCAAAACTTGTTTTTCTGACTCTAATTGCTCCAAAAGTCTTTCACTTTCTGTTTTGTGCTCAAGAATTTTCTTTTCAAGAAGAGAAACATTTTCTTCGTATATTTGAGCACTGGCCTGAGCTCGATTTGTTACTTCCTGTAACGTGTCCTGTAAAAGTGAAACCTCAGATTTATCGTTTGCATTTTCATATTGTTCGATTCTTTTCAGCAGATCTTTTCTGACGACGAGAGCAGCTTGAAGCTTCTTCTTCGTTGCATCTTTTTCTTTACACACCGCGGCTAGTTCGCTCTTTAGATCCTTGTTTTTGTTCATCAGCTCGAGCGTCTCTGAATTCTTGGTCTCTATTTCACGTTGAGAGCTTGAAATACGTTCCTCCAGCTGCTGAGAAATCTCTCCGAGCCTCTCCATGGAGGTTTTGTGTTCTTGCTCCACGTTTTCCAGTTGCGCCGCGAGTTTCATTCTCTCATTGGAGGCAGATTCGATGACTTGGGCGACGGATGCGTCTTTATCCCATAACTGCTGACTGAGTCCAGCCAGTAGCTCCTTCTGCTGACTGATCTGAATGCTCATACAGTTGATCTGCTCGTCTTTAGCTTGCGATTCGCCTTGTAAAGAAGCGTGTTTGACGGCAGCTTCTTTCGCCGTCTCTAACTCCGTCTGTAGACGCTCCACCATCTCTTGCAAAAGTGCAATTTGTTGACCCTTCTCCTCATCACTCCTCTCTCCTTTAGTCTGTGTCTTGTGTAATTGTGCGACGGTTTTATCCAACTCATTTTTCAAAGTGTCTACCTCAGACTGATGACCGTCTTGTAATTGTTTTATCATGTCCTGTAAAGAGGCGTTTTCTACAGAGGAATCTTTGTTTTTTCTCTCTAAGAGTGTTTGTAACAGGTGTTCTGCGGCGTTTAGCGCCTGCTGTAAATGATTGTTGTCGTTCTCCTTCTCCTGGACAGACGCTAACACCTTCTCCAGCTGAATCCTGGACGCTGACGCCTCCGACTCTTTAGCGCTCAGTTGATCGGATCCCTGTCTGATGGCGGAGGAAGCTACCGCTAGTTTCTCCTGCAAACTATCCAAGTCTCCTTTCAAAGCATTAACTTTAACATCTTTAGATTTCATTTCATTTTCAACACTCTGCAACTGTTCTGCGAGCAGGTTCTTATCCTGTTTCTCTCTATCCAGAACTAACAGCCACTCTCTCTCAGAGTCCTGCAGAATCTGCTCTATCTTTTGAATGTTTTCTGTTAACCGAGACACTTCTTCGTCTTTGGCACTAACCTTTGCTTGAAGGCTCTCCTTCTCCGACGTGGTTTGCTCCATTATTTCCTTCATGCTGCCGGACTGCTGCTCCATTTGAACCTGCGACGCCCGGATCTGATGGTGCCTCTTCTCCAGCTCTTCCCTCTCTGCGACATGTTTTCTAACTTCCTCTTGCAAACGTGCGTTTTCGCTACCACCGGCCGCGAGACGCTTCTGGTGCTCCTCCTTTGACGAGCTAATCTCCTCGTTTAGCCTCTTGTTCTGCTGTTCTAGTTTCTGTATTTCTGAGAGCAGCTGGGATGTGTTTTTGGCCTGCGATGTGTACTGACTGTTGATAGCGTGGAGAGCCATTTCCCTCTGCTCCAGGTTTTCTGTCAGCGCGTTCATCTGCGCCACGACCTGAAGATGCTGCGATTTGAGTCTTTCTATTTCGACCGTCAGCAGCGACACGCTCGCCTGGTGGGAAGCAAAAGCTTCGTCCTTTTCCTTCGAAAGATTCGAGTTCAAGTCTTCGGTTTTCTCCAGTTTGCGACGCATCGCTGATAACTCGCGTCTCAGTGTTTCTATCGTGGTCTGGTGTTCGTTACCGGTGTCGTTCAGTGACTTCCGGAGGCCGGACGCCTCATCGGTCCTTTGGGACAGTTGCTTCCTCGCGTCTCGCAGCTCCTCTAAGCTGGTGGCGTATCTCTCCTGTAGGTCGTTAAAGGCCCTTTGTGTTTCTCCGGCTGACGTTTTGAGGTTTTCCGACTCGGCGGACAGCAGCTGGATACGACTCTGCAGCTGTGACACCAACTCGGTGCTCTCTGCGAACTGAGTTTTGAAGAGCGACGCCTCGTCTGCTCGTCTCTGAATATCCTGAAGAGACTTTGACTCTTTTTCTTCCAAGGCCTTTCTCAGATTTTCCACCTCAGATATCTGGACCTGGAGGGCGACGTTGAGCTTTGTGACCGATTCTTCAAGGTGTGAGGTCTTTTCTTTCAAGCTGTCACACTCCACTTCTTTGGCTCGTAGATCTGAACTGAGATCTTCAACAGCAGCTGAAGAATGACTTTGATATTCAAGACTTGACTTTTCTTTAATCTCTAAACTATCTTTCAGCGCGGAAGACTCTGAAGAAAGACGGTCAACTTGTCCTCTGAGTTTACAGACAGAGTCTTCAAGCTCTGAAACTTTTGCACTTAACCTGTCGTTGTCGTCTGCTTTCTGCTTCAGCTGCTCCTCCTGCTCACTGATCCTCCCGTTGAGTTGCCGGATCAAACTCTCCTGCTGTTTCAGGGACTCGTCTTGTCCCTTCACGATCAAACGAAGCCTCTCCTTCTCCGAGGCTGCAGTTTGGAGTTTGTCGTCCCAATCGCTGACCGCCGTTTTGAGATGCGCGACCTCTTCGTGTGCTTTGGACAACTCCGTCGCCGTTCTCTGAAGCTCAGATTTCAATCTCGCATTCTGCTCAGTCAGCGCTTGGATATTATCGTTAAAGTCGACAACGTCTGCTCTCCTCTGGTCCTCCGTCTGTGTCAGCTGACTGTTTTCTGCGGTGAGTTTCTGCACGGCGGCCTTCAGGTTGGCGATTTCAGCCTCCGCCTCTGCGGCGTTCTCGTTCATGGCGCCGAGCTGGCCGCTGAGTGAGATCACCGACTCGTTCCGTTTATCCAGCTCCTCTTTGTGCTTCTGAAACTCGCGTGTTACTTCTTTTAATGTCTGTTCTTTTTGCTCCACCTCAGCCTGCGTCTGTGATACGAGCGCTTTCTGCTGCTCGACTTCTGCTGCTTTCTGCTGAAACATGGCGTCTTTCTCCAGCAGCCCCGTCTTGAGCACGGATCCTTGCTCCTGAAGCATGGACACAGTATCCTGAAGCTGCAGCAGCTGGTTCTGCTGAGCGGACGCCGTTTGTTCTTTCTCTTTCAACGACGTGTCGAGTTGACCGACTTGCTTCTTTAAGCCGTCGAGTTGCTCTGACAGATGAGCGCATTCGCTCGTTTTCTCGAGCAAACCTGCAGAGTTTGACTCTTTCTCTTGTTTTAATTCGTCTCCTGCAGCGGCGAGCTTCTCCTTCTCCTTCGACAGGCCGTCGATCGTGTTCTGATTCTCTGAGATCTGAATCTCAAGCCCAGATTTTTGTTCTCGCAGTAGATTCCTCTCAGCGGTTAGCTCAGAAACTGATCTGATGTTCTGCTCCTGCTCCTCTTGCAGCCTCCGATTGTTTTCCGTCAGGCTGCTGATCTGCACGCTGAAACCGGCGTTCTCTTCGAGAGTTGCTTTGAGCCGTCCGTCAAGGTCCGACAGGACCTGCGTTTGCAGAGCGAGCTCCTTTTCTCTGGATTCACAAGCAGAGCGGAGTCGGTGGTTCTCCTCCGTCGCCGCCTGGATGTGGCCGTTTAAGCTCGCCACCTCCGTTCGCCTCAGCTCGGCTTCAGACTCCGCCACACGGATCCGGTCGCTCAGAGACTTAACGGCGTTGTTTGCGTCGTTCAGTTCGTCTTTGTGTTTTTCACACTGCTGCGTCACGTTCTTCAACATCTCTTCTCTCTCTTCGATCTGCCGGCGGAGCTGTGAGTGTTCTTCACCGAGCGATTCAGCTTCTGTTTGCAGCTTGGATACGATACTTTTCTGGAGTGTAAATTCATTCTGCAAACTGTGGTACCCGTCCTGCTTCTCTTTCAGCATCGCGTCCTTCTCCGTTAAGCCAGACGTCAGACTGCGCTCCTGTTCTCGCCGCAGAGACAGCGTTTCCTGAAGTTGCGTCTGATCTCGCTGGAGCTGCTCTACCTGCGAAGACAAGTTTTGCACTTCCTCCTGCAGCTGTTTCACCTTCTCCTCCCTCTCCCTCAGTAATCGGCTCAGTTCACTACATTCGTTTGTTTTTGCCAGCAGCGTCTCCGAGCTCGAGTGAGCGCTCTGCTCAAAAACTCTGTTCAACTCGTTAGTTCGAAGAGTCAAATCCTCTTTGTCTTTCTCCAGCCCTTCGATTATCGTGTTGTTCTGTGAACGCTGCGTCTCCAACACGGACACTTGGGCATGCAGGGAATCCTTTTCAAGCGTAACTCGTGAAATAGTTTCCACGCTCTCAGCTACTTCCAGCTCCAGTCTCTCTCTCTCTTTTATGAGGACGTCTACTTGATTCTCGAGGCTGCGGTTGAGCTCAACAGCAGATGAAACCTTTTCACCGAGCTGATTCACATTCTGCTTTTGCAGCTCCAGCTCCTCTGTCAGCCCTTTGAGTTTCTCCTGCAGCTGCTTCTTCTCCGTCTTCACGGATTTTAACAGATTCTTCAGCTTGGAGATATTTTCAGATTTGCTCTGAAGTTCGTCGCTCAGTTTCTCCTTTTCCGAATCCCGGTTTTGCAGCTCGGCGTTGAACTTCCGCCTCTCGTCCTCGGCCCGTTCGCCGGTCGTCTTTAGTTGGTTTTCCAGCGATGTGATGGTTTCCAGTTTCTCTTGCATCTCCTTCTTGATGTGCTCCTCACTCTGGACCTGCTCCTCCAACTGTTTTGACAACGTCTGCATCTCATTATTGTGTTTTTCCACCTGAGCCAGGAGTTCGTTCTGTTCATCTTTGACAGATTTCAGCTCTCTTTGCAGGAGTTGCTCACTGCTTGTGTTTTTGTCTTTGGATAACGTCAGCTGTTCCTTCAGTGACGTGATGTGCGTTTCACATTCAGAGAGATGATTGCGTTGGCTCACGATCTGTTTCTGGATCTCCCCCCGAAGCTCCTGAATAGTTCTCTTGTCCTCCTCGGCCTGCTTTATCAGATGTTCCACCTCGGCCACGTTAGACTCTCTCTCCTCTTTGGCCTTCACCAACTCCACCTCCGTGTCCTTCAGTTTCTCCACTAGCTCTGAGATCTTGCCGTCCAGCTCTCGCTGGTCTGAAGTCTGCGACTCTCTGATGATCGTGGCCTCCCGCTCCGCCTTACTCAGAGCGGTTTCTACCCGAACCAGGTTCTCCTCTTTGAGTTTGACCTCCCGCTTCAGCGCCGTGACCTGCTCTGCGTACTCCGCCATGTTCCCGGAGAGGGTGGATATCTCCTCGTCCTTCTCCAGCACGACGTCTCTGAGCCGGTCGATCTCCCGCTCGCAGCTCTGAAGGTCGTGAATGAGTTGGGCTCGCTCCTCCAGGTGGGTCGAGTTTAGTTTGTCCAGCTCCTCGTTCGTCTGATCGAGCTCGGTCTGTAAAGTTTCTACGGTGACTTCCTGCTTCTGAGTCTGAAAATGAGGAGATGAAAACAACGATAAAGCATCGAGTGAGTCTTTTTATCACTAGTGCAAAGATTACTACATATCACCTCTCCATATAGAGTACGAACTGATTCAAGTACGGGTCCAGTATTTGGTTTTTTTTGAGGATTATATCATTCTGTCGCTTCCCAGCGGTGCTCCTGATGTAGTCAAATCCTAACATTTATATTTTAGTTGATGTATGTTTTATTGTCAAAATGATTTTCCTTTCAAACCCTTCTAAAGCTTTTCTTTTCTTTTCGTTAACGAAAACTAATATGATGAAGACGTGACAATGACGAGACGTCACCGACATCATTAAACACTAACGATGACGTTATCAAACATGCAATAAACGAAGACGATATGTAGTTTAAAAACATAAAAACTTTACCAAAATCTCTCTTTATTTTTGTCACTTTCCACCTTCTCTTCCCCTCTCTCTCTCTCTCTGTCACTCTCTCTCTGCCACGCTGCAGTGGCGGCGGCGCTCAGTCTTGACTATTGTGTTACTATAATGCATGAATTTGGCGGTTAGCGGGTCGGGGCGGGTTCGGGTGGTTGAGTAACACATATTTTTACATGTTGGGTGGGCGGATATGCTCTCATAACGGACCGCTGGGTACGACTGAACCGCGGAGCATCATTAATGAGCTGCTCAGTCAGGAGGACTCGAACTAACTGAAAAGCTGCATTCTTCACCCCCCTGAGACCCGCCCCACGATCCCGACTGACTTTACTGTCTTTCAGAGGCTCTAGTAGGTTTATCCAATCGCAAAGTTTTTGATCCCAAATCACAGCATGGCTTTTTCTATAGTGTTCCTCAAGGTCTTGGTGTCTTAATGTGGGATTTTGGAGGATTATTGATCATTTTTATCAATTCTCCAGAGGTAAAAACAAATGGGGGGGATGATCATCATATACTTCTATCATCATGTTCTAATCCCTTATACACTTTTACTATTTATATCTGATTAATGACTAGAAGAACTTGACCCTCAGTGCTGAGCAGCATCTTAAATTAATCTCCAGGTTCCAGCTTTCAGATGATGTTCACCACTTCTATGTGACATCTACTGCTGACCTGCTATCTCCCCCTAAAGACCCCCTGCACCCCCTAAAGAAGACTAAAACAGGTCTATTGTGGGTCTCAGAGGGTTAAACATTCAACCTGTGTTGAATAATGTCTAAAATGACAGAAATGTTCAGTATAATCTGACGACTAAACAGGACTGAGATTAAATTAAAAAAAAAATAGCTGACAATAAGAGAGAAAAACATTTTGACTAAAATCAAATGACTTTTTGGCGACTAAAACTATGAAGGATAAAAATGTGACTAAAAGTATTTTCGTCTGACGTCTGACGTAGGTTTCTGCATGATGACATTTTACATATATACTGTATATATATACTGTATATATATACATGTATCCTCACCCATTCAGTGTGTATTACCTACAGTAACTTAGATGGCCGTCGGCACGGAGGCTAAGCAAGTACTGCTGTGGACGCCACGTTCGTTCAGATCCGAAACAACACAACAATAACACAAACAAACTAACCGATCGATGCAGCGTTAGACCAGCTACTCAACTTTAGCAAAATTAAACATTTTTCAACTCTCGCCAACCAGAAAAAAAACACCAAACGTGCAGCGTTCAGACGCTCAGAACAGACGCTCAGAACAGACGCTCAGAACAGACGCTCGGCGGCTCGTCACGCTGCTGGTGTTTTGTAGCGAAGTGTGAATACGTGGCGCTCCCATTGCTAAGGATTTAAAAAAGAAAAAACATGGCGGTTGTGGCGGTTAGCTTGTCGTCCCCTGCGGTTAGCTTGTCAATAGCGCGGTGTTGCATTATTGCGGTTAATGTGACAGCAAACTAACCCTTTCAGTTATTTCCAAACTAACGTTGACTCAGCTAGAGCTAGCATTCACATTATTCATAACCTTATTGATTAGCTGACTATGCTAACCTACGTCACTGCTCTCTGCTTTCTGAGTGGACGTTTACATTTGAAAACAACAGAAAAGAACGCAGATGGACCCGCCTTATAAACTGCAATTAAAAAACTGCTTAAAAAAGTGAAACATTTCTGAAAATATAAAGATTCCTGAACTCCCACCTTCTCCTTCAGCACGCTCAGCTTCTGCGTGAGGTCGACGACTTCCGTCTTCATCTCAGAGCGCTGTTTCTCTGAGCTGCTGCATTTCCTAGAAACACTCTCGAGCTGCAGAAGAAGAAAACAACTAAATGAAGTAACTATCGCTGAATACTGAACTTCGAGAAGAACAGAAACAAGGAGTCAGAAGTCTTACGGCGTGCTCAGCCTGGAGGAGCTTATCAGACACGTCTTTCAACTGAACTTCTTTCTCACTCAGAGATTCTCGGAGGCCGTTGATGAGCTCCAGCTTCTCAGACGTCTTGGCCAACGTGTTCTCCTTCTCGATGAGCGAGCTCTCTAGACACTCTTGAGTGTTACTCAGCCTGAAAACACAATCACATCCGTTGAAGACAGTTATAACATCAAACACCAGGCTGTATGCAGCAATGCCGAGTTTAGAAGTCCTCTGAGAGCTAATTTGACAAAATGAAAGTGGCCGAGAGCTACACACAGCGCCATCAAGTTGTACATCGCCAGCAGACATCATTTCTGTCTTTACTTTCATGGTCCTTTAATAATGTTTCAGCCACCGCAGTCATCGCTTCTATTACAATCCCTCGCTAGGTGAAGGGTTTTTTGTTTCGTTAGGATGTGCACCACTTTAAACGAAGCCTCTGCTGCAGCGTTGGCCTTCTTCTGTCGTCTTTTAAGCGTTGTTTCCAGCTCCTTCACCTTTTCCGTTCGTTGACCGCTACCAGCCGGAAAGTCCCGTGAAAAGTTGCCGTGGACTTTGGTGAAGAGGCGCTCAACGTTAGATCTTCTACCGACTGACACGCTCGCACCGCAAACGAGACATTCCTCATTAAAATAGTATATATTTTGTTTATTCTTGGCCTGGCTATTTCCTGTGGTCATTGTCAAATCTGGTGTACGCTTGCTGGTCTGCTGTCATCGCCTGATGTTACCGCGTCGCTGATGTCATGAAATTTGAAAGCAGCACAACTTGTTTAATTGTCAGCTGATTTTGTGTCAGAAGGGGGCGCGATGTCTGTGAATTTGATTGGATACACATTTAAACTGGTTTACAATGTGACTTTGTGTTATCAATTGTATGTCCATATTCTTGTAACCTTTAGCGAGCCACTCAGACACCGGTAGCGAGCTACCGGTAGCGAGCGAGCTACTTGTTGGAGACCCCTGGTCCATACGCTCCGGAGAGGAGGAGCTCGTCTCCATAGATACCAACAACTTTTCTTTCCACTGTTGCTGCTTTGTACATGTTGGTGAAGTCCCAGATATGTCAGAAAACCAAACGCTGTCGTGTCTGGGTTCATAACATCACCCGGCGGCGAGCTGTATTCACATACAGCGTCATCACACTGACTGTATCTAGCAGCCACACGTCTCTACTGCGGTATGAACCCAAAATAATCACATTGAGCTGTGATTTAATATCAATAAACAGATCAAAATGATGCTGAAATAACTACATAATGATGCTGATTAGTAAAAAGTCTGAACTCATGCTTTGTCAGGTCTGTTACCATGACGACAAGCAGACAACTTTTAAAATGCTTGTTTTCTGAATGGAGTCTGGTTGGATCAGTGCCAGGCTATGCAGCTGCTCCATCAACACTCAACATGACGTCATCTAGAGACGTTGTTGTTTCTACCACAGACAGTCTGTGGTTTCTGCTATCTGGACAGATGTGATGGACTATCGTAGCTCTGGCTGACCACAGACAGTCTGTGGTTTCTGGTCTCTGGACAGATGTGATGGACTATCGTAGCTCTGGGTGACCACAGACAGTCTGTGGTTTCTGCTCTCTGGACAGATGTGATGGACTATC
>CAKALU010064036.1:9976-24890 GCA_916700995.1 Hozukius guyotensis | reverse complement strand
GACACGCTCTTCTTTGTGCAGCAGCGACTGACCGTGATATTGTCAATGCTTGATGTGCAGTATCAATATTTAAAAAACCAACAAAACATTCACTCAAGAAAACAGGTCTGAATGTACTATTGAAGACACCAAGGTCGTGTTCTCCGTACAACTAAAAACTAACAGTGGATATTTCATATGTTGATTTTTTTACACTTAATATATTTATAATTGACGGCTTTTAATGTAACTCCTGACAGTTAGACCTATCTATATAACACTGTCAATTTTTGACAAAACAACCCCAACTCAAGATCCATTTACTAGTTTTATTTCCCCAGAGCTTTCAAATGTATCACATGGTCTTCATTCAGCGGATAATTTCATCCGTGAAACTTTTAGGACTTGTCAGCTTAAAAGTGACAACATGAATGTTCATTCTTGATTGTTGAATTTTGCGAAAACAATCCCAACTCAAGGTTCACTTATGTGCTTTTTGCAGAGCTTTCTACTGTATTACATGGTTTAAGCAGCAGATAGAGTTTGCTCAGTTTAACAAGTCAAGTCAAATCCGCCAACTCCATGTGATACGACTGAAAGCTCCAGAAAACCTTGAGACGGGATAGTTTCTTTAAACCACAGCAGACATTTTGACGTGTCATAGCAGGAACTTAGTCAGTGGGACACGCTCACATGCACTAACATATGCAAGGCGTTTTGAGTTTCGTTACGTTCCGCACGTAACGTAACGTAACGTAATGACATCATCACGAGCGTTCAACGTGATAACACAAAAGACTTTCCGCTGCAAAAAGAATGAATGCTCTCGCTACTATGGGTTTTATTTTAGATCTATTTAAACAGGATCATGCTAACAACGATCTGCCGCGGCCATTACGGGGCAATACTCTGGCACTACCGCGCATTTCACCATATTTGTACTGCACGCAACGTAACGTAATGATGTCATCGCGAGCTTACATCACGATAACGTGAAAGACAGAAGCCTCAGCTTTCTTCTGCAAAAAGAATGAATGCTCTCGCTATTATGTTTTTTATTTTAGATCGATTTAAACAGGATCATGCTAACAACGATCTCCCGCGGCCATTACGAGGCAATACTCTGGAGCCAACGCATGTTGTCACCATGTTTTGTACCGCATGTAAGGTAACGTAATGACATCATCACAAGCGTACAGCATGACGATGCTTAAGACGGAAATCTTAGCTTTCCGCTGCAAAAAGGAATTAATGCTGTAGCTATTATGGTTTTTATTTTAGATCTATTTAAACAGCTAACATGGATCTCCCGCGGCCATTGTCACCACGTTTTGTACCGCACATAACGTACCGTAATGACGTCATCGTGAGCGCACAACGTGATGACCCGAAAGACAGAAGTCAGCTGCAAAAGAATGAATGCTCTCGCTATTATGGTTTTTATTTTAGATCGATTTAAACAGGATCATGCAAACAATGATCTCCTGCGGTCTGTTTTTAAAGGGTTAATGCTCTGGATATCTGGATATATAGAGCACCTTTAATGACGGCTGCATTAGGGGAGCTGAGTCATCGTTAATGTTATTAATTCCACCTGTGCTTCTCTATACATGAACAAGACAGAAAAAGAAAAGCATGACAGAAGCCCATTAGGTCATTAGGCTGAGACATAAATACCCTCATCATGAACTCACGGTTCACATGACGCTCACATTTCTGAGTCATGTCTGAATGTATTTGGGGTGTAATTGGATTAGTGTGTCTTACTGTATGATACAGCTATGCATTATGGGTAAGCTGCTATTTAAATCAAAGCTTACTGTGTGTTTCCCATTTAGGTCCATGAATACATCACTCTATATGAATCATGAGGCAAATTAGAGCTATTACATTACAGTATTAGAGAATACATAAATGAAAACGACATGTAATGTTCTGACAATAGAGTCTCTGGTGGGAGGAGGAGCGTCGCCTCTGCAGCTCCACGCAGATATATGACATATGGCGTGGTGTCACCACACTGAGCCCCGGCCTGTCTGTTGCGCCGCGGTCAGTGTGTGGCTAATATGTAACGAGACATGACACTTCAAAAGTCCAACATGTGCCACAAGCGATAACAAACCGCCGCTGCGCTTCCCCTCTGCGAGCTTGTGGACTCAGCAGCTCTGCGGATGTTTTTTTTTTGTTTTTTTATCTCGTCTCTGTGCAGCGCCGGCGTTTGATATCATTTTGATCTTGCAGAATAAAAATGTTTTTCTTCGTTTGTGTGTCCTCGCTCTCCTTGTCCTTCCCCCGTCCTCAGCTGCTCTGTAGGTGGCATGTTTGCATCTGCTTATTTGCAGAGACATCACCATGGCGCCCGTGTCATGCCTGGAGACCTCCTGTAATCTCTTTGGTGTGCTGTGTGAAATGGGCCATGACCTCTTCTGCTCTCTCTTTCTATTCGTCTCTCTCCATCCCTCACTGCTCTGTTTGTCTCTCTCTCTCTCTCTCTGTGATGCAGGAGGATAATTCATACTCACAACTAAGAGCTGACTGCAGAGAATCACAGGCCAGAACTCATTTACAGCAAGAATGCATCACAGCGAGTGGGACAGTGGATGCAGCTCATCACAGGAAAATAAGGCCAGATGTATGTGGACACCCAAACATAACACCCAGATGTGATCGTTGAACATCTTGTTCCTAAACTACATGAATAAATACACTGCTATAACAGCCTCCGCTCTTCTTTAAAGGCTTTTGAAGAGAACCTGGCTGCAGGGATTTGCTCTCATTCAGACACAAGAGCATCAGTGAGGTCGGGCCCTGATGTTGGGAGACGAGGCCTCACAGTCAGCGCTCCAGTTTGACCCAAAGGTGCTGGATGGAGTTGAGCAGGTCAGTCCAAGTTCCTAACCATAACCCTGGCTTTATGCACAGGGACATTGGTCATGTTGAAGAAGAAAAGGGCCTTCCTCCAAACTGTTGCCACTAGGTTCGAAGCACACTACTTTCTCAAATTAAAGTGTATGCAGGCAGCAACCTCCGGGTCTGAGAAGTGAATCCAATGCTGAAGTGCCTTAAACTGGCATCCTTTCTAACAGCCAGCAGGGGGCGACTCCTCTGGTTGCAAAAAGAAGTCCGATTGTATAGAAGTCTATGAGAAAATGAGCCTACTTCTCACTTGATTTATTACCTCAGTAAACATTGTAAACATGAGTTTATGGTCTCAATCGCTAGTTTCAAGTCTTCTTCAACACAGCATGATGTTCATTTAGTTAATTATGGTCCCATTTAGAGTCAAATAGACCATAAAGCAGGGGATGCTTTAGAGCGTGGCTACCTTGTTATTAACAGGTTGTTACCACGGCGTTATCTGTTCTGGGTCCGTGTTTTCGTTTTACAACTTTAACCCTTTCACAGTGTGTTTTCAGTTCACGAAAGTTAATTATAACATTTTGGTCGCCTAAAAATGTCTTATTCAGCGTTCAGTTGTACTTAACTCCATCCTCTTGTGTCACTTCTGGTTGCAAAAAACCAAGATGGCGACGGCCAAAATACTGAACTCCAGGCTTCAAAACGACAGTCCGCAAACAAATGGGTGACGTCACGGTCAAGTCCACTTCTTATATACGGTCTATGCTGCATGTAGTATTAAGATTTCCTTAAGATGGCATCCTCCAGTCCTGAAAAGTGAAGCCAATGAGGAAGTGCCTTAAACTTGCATTCTTTCTAACAGCCAGCAGGGGGCGACTCCTTTGGTTGCAAAAAGAAGTCCGATTGTATATAAAAAAAAATCTTATTCAGCGTTCGGTTGTACTTAGCTCCACCCTCTTGTGTCACTTCTGGTTCCAAAAGACCAACACGGCCAAAATGGCAAAAAACGGCAGTCCACAAACCATTGGGTGACGTCACTGTGACTACATTCACCAGAAAGACATGTTGACTTGTAAACAGGACATGTGAACACTGGAGCAAGAAGAAAAATGGATACAAGGAAAACAATATATATAGATATAATTTTGTGTAACAGAAATATTAATTCCTTTCTTATCCCTTTAATAATTTTTCATGGGTCTCTTTTGGTGGTCCCAACCCCAAGGTTGAAAAGGTTAGGCACGGGAAGTAAACATTAATCCATCAGATAATTAAATGATCAACAGATAAGAAGAAGACATGCCGTCACATTGATATCAAAACATTAACATACTGGAAAAAACTTGTCTGATTTAGTATATCTGTCGGTAGTGACGGAGCATTTGTCCTCTGCGTTCTTTCATACTTTTATCTGTTTCCATTTTCCCCTCATTAACCTAAATCCGTATCGTCCTTTGGCATATTTAGTTGTAAAGTAAACATGAGAAGCATTATTTTATGCATGAGCTGTAAGTGCAAAGTGCTGCAGTAGTTTGGTTTAGTGAAGCCCTGGTGGGATGACGTGCGAGCGCGTCTTCCTGTGACAACGGGAGCAGCTTTGATGGTAACCAGTGCAGCAGTCCTCGGGCTCAGAGATCCTCTCTGCTTTATTTCACCGCCTCCTCTGACTGGGAAGTATGCACACACTTGATCATGTGTATGTGTGTGTGCGTGTGCACCTGTTTGTGTGTGTGTGGAAAAGGTAGGTCCTCCTCTCGGTCCCGCTTTGCCTAATACGTCCATGCAGGGCTCGCCGGAGAGCGGCGTGCAGCAGCACAAAGATCAGGGCTATTCTGGTGCTGCCAGCCTGCCCAGTGCTGATAGGAAAGGATTAATGAGGCGGGGCACTCATCACTTGTAATTAGAAACAACGCTAAAAACTATTTTTGTGCCTGTTCCTATGGAGAGATCTTGACCCTCGGGCCGGCGCCCCCCGCACCCCTTCGCCGCTGGCCGTGAGGCGGTAGACGCCTGCGAAGTTGGAGTAAATATAGGCCCATAACTCCTGCAGCTATGTGACACATGGTTCAATGGAGGGGAGCGCAGATAATTCACAACTCTGGCTGTGTACTCCACTGGATGCTCAAATGTCAAGAGGCTGATAGAGGCTGTCTCTTAAAATACACACCGTGAGGCTCGTTTGTTGTTATTGATCCCAATAATCAGCGAGTCTCTGAGCTTCTGTTGTTTCCTGGCTCAGGTTGGAGAGTGAGGCCTTGAAATCTTTATCCCTCAATCTGTTGTTTCTCTTTTAAAATCAGCGTGTTTTCACACAAATGTTTTCAGTTTCTCTTGAATAGCTGAAGCAGTTACTTGATCAGTTGATTAGTCGATCATCTGAATTGATTGATTGCTGTCATTTTTCAGGCAAACATTTTCTAATTGCAGCATCTCAAATGTGGCGTTTTTCTGCTTTTCTTGGTTTTATATCGTTATGAGTTGAGTCTCTTTTGGTTTTGGACTGTTGTTCGATGTCACCTTTAGCTCTGGGAAACTGTGATGAAAACTTTTCACTATTTTCTGACCTTTTTTAAAACTAAATTATTGATTAATCGAAAAAAAATAACATTACTCGACAATGACAGTAATCGTTAGTTGTAGCCCTTGTCTCTTGCTTAGGCTACATCCACACATCCTTTTAAAACGCGTACCTTTTGCTACGTTTATGCCTTGAGTCCTCACTACTCCGGCGTATTGGAGCCCTTAAAATGGAGACATTTGAAAACGCTTCTGACCCCGTTTTAGTTTTAAAACTTTACTTTTTTAAAAGTCTGGACGGATAGAAACGGAGACCTTTGTAAACGATGACGCAGACGCCCACGTTTGTTTCTTGATTGTGTCTTATCAGTCATGACGTGTCCTTCCCTGGTTCGTCACGAAAACAAACGACATCAGCCTCGACCACCAGTGGTTAATTTCAACATGGATTAGGAGTTACAAGCGTTGCTGAACCTGTTGTCTATGTTTGCAGCTGTTGTGCAGTTAAATTCTGCATTTTGTAATGTTACTACTGCCTCCATGCGCAGGAGGCAAGCTATTATTTGAACACTTTACATAATTTCCCATCTCCAGTGGTGCGTCCTGTTTACGCACATGCCCAGTGTACGTGAATGGTTTTGTGAAATGTGTTTTCAGGCGTGGTAGTATTCTGAAGTGGCCCTAAAACGCTCGTCTGGACAGAGATCGTTTTTAAACATTTAAAACACAGTTTTAGAACGAAAACATATTAGTGTGGATGTAGAATTTAAACCTATCTTTTTAATTTTTTGGCAACTTAGGGGCAGCTGAAACAGGTTGTGAACAAAACACTGACACATCATCACCTTTTAAATTGATATGGTGAGCTTTACGGAGCTTAACTCATGGAGCAACATTGTCATTCTTTTGCAGTCGTGTTTCTGTGCACTGGATGAATATAAGTCCAATATTCCACTTTCCTTTTAGCTCTTCTTTGGTCTCCACTAACTCTTTAGGGAAACATTTGGATCTTAAGCTGCTAAATGCTCCGCTATGTTCACCAGCTAGTCGCTAACTTTGTCCGCCTGCTGTTTGGTGCTGGACAGGTAGTGTGCAGTGGGTTCTTTTTTTTTGTTGAAAACAGCTGGAAACAAGTCGATGTTGAGGACCATAAAACCAAAACAATGAACTGAAAGATGCTGAGAGGAAATGCAGAGTCACTACAAGTGACCACTTTCACATTATCACAGACATTTGATCCATTGCTAATGTAAAAAAATATTGATTATTGCAGCTTTAAACATTTAAACACAACATGAGACATCTGGCACATTTTATGTTTTTACCAAGTAAAACATCTTCAGAAGCATATTTCTACTTTTTTTCTCTCAGTGGCCAGAGAAATGAGATTCCTCCACGTAGGAAGAAAACGAGGAGAAAATAAACCCTCCGGGACGCCAAAACCAAACTTGAAGCCTCCCTGTTTATTTCAAAGCTCACAAGTAGGGATTACAAAATTACAGTGCTTCAATTTGCAACAGTTCGAGGAGTAGTAGGAGAAGAGTAGGAGAAGATGACAGACCAGTTGAGGAATCTTGAGCAAGTCATGCAAAAAAGGTGTGGGAGAAGGCCTCCGTTATAATAGCACCCTTTGTGGAAAAAAATAAATCCATCTGTCCGTAGGTCAGTGCAAAAATAGTAATGAATATATGCATACAAAGAAAATAGATATATATATATTTATATACTGTATATACTTGACTACAGACACAAAGAAAGAGACTTGTAGAGCGAAGCCACCGGAGCCTCTGAGCCCAAAGCAGAGACTCTTAAACAAGTCTAGTCGTAAAGAGTGCACATCAAATATGACAGCTGGGTATTGTTCTAATACAGAACCGTGTTTCCAAATAAAAAGGGAACAGACCCGGATGCCTCTCGGAGCTGTCAGTCAGGCTGTGACCTCTACAGAAAGAGCAGTGTGGGGAAAGACAGACAGCACCATAACGTCTGCGAGTGTCCCTCTACAGACCTGGAGCACACAGCATGCTTCGTTTTTCCAACCGGAGAGAGTAATGTACAGTACGACGGTTACATTGTTCAGTCAAATAGATCGGTACATACAAAAAAGCCATGTGCCGCTGCGGTCGTAGGAAACCAGCAGGTGGGACGAAAAAGGTTCATTATTCTTATATAACATTGGCTCAGATGCTAAGCTCTCTCTTTTCTTTTTTTTTTTGCAAATATAAATGCACAAGCTACAAACGTGTGGTAAATGGTTATTATATACCTTTTTTTTGTATCATATTCAAATATATTGTGGAGCACCAGTAGACACCAATGACAACAGCAACAAAAATACAAAGTGAGGACACGTCGTCACACGTTTTTTTTTTTTTTCTTTGTCACACTTTTAAAAAAAACTCACTTCAATCTGAGGCTGCAAACTGTTATTCATGCTCGAAAATGTTCGCAGAGACCTCGCAAAACTACTTCATGATCGTCAGGTTTAAGAAACAACCTGTTTACAATTTTCATTTGCATAGCATGGATTTTTCACATGAGGGATTTTCGAAGCTTATTGTCGTGAATGTTGGTGTTGTAAAGCCTTACCGAGTGCACTGTGTGTGTGTTTGTGTTTTCACTATGAAAAACTTCTCGCATTCTCCTTCGTGTTGCTGACAGAGACGCACGTTCTCCAAACGTTTGGGTTTTAGATGTATATTGAAGATAAAACGCTTCACAGAGGGTGTATTGCAAAATAAATGTTGTGTTTTTTGGTGCTTTGACAGTGATACCGTTAGCCCTGTGCTTCATTTTATACCTTTGTTTTCATGCAAAGAAACTTCATGGACATAAACAGAAACCATAATTTGTGAGGAAGCTGCTTCAAGTCAGCGTGGTAAAATACAGAACAAAGCTTGTAAGTGCTTGGTTTTTTTTTTGGTCTGAATTTCATATTTAAAGGAACAGTGTGTAACATATAGGGGGGATCTATTGGCAGACATATGTTTTCTTTTGTGTGAAATGTGGAGAGAGTAGGAGCACCAGTTCCGAGCTCCCGGACTAAACACGTTTTTGAACATTTTCAGGGATGGTTTAATACCGCTGAAACAGCTCGACAGAAGGAGTAATGTCATTGCGTGAACTTTGGGCAAAAATACCTGATAACAGACGGGTTTTGCGAACAAAATCGCGGAAAAAATCAGTCGGACTAAATACGTTTTCAAACATTTCATGGATGGTTTAATACCGCCGAAACAGCACAACCGAAGGAGTAATGTCAATGCGTGAACTTTAGGCAAAAACACCTGATAACAGACGAGTTTTGCGAACAAAATCTCGGAAAAAAACAGGACCTGTGGACCTGACAAAATGGCAAAAGGCAAGAATCGTTGTGTTTTCGTTTCCTTAGAATGAGCAGCTTATACTGCATCTACATACGGAGCAGGTCCTCTTCACGGAGTCCGTCATGTTGCTACGCCAGAACGGACAAACCAAACACTGGCTCTAGATATGGCCACCGTAGTTCTCCTACACGCTTGAAACACGGGAAAACTTTAAGTTGGTAACAATCTGCAACCTCACCGCTAGATGGTGCCAGATGTTACACACAAAACACACCAGACTTTCACTCAGGAGACCGCTGTTCGTGTCCCGTGTGAAACCAGAAGTTGATTTATTTGTCACGTAACTTCCGTACTTAAGTTACAGCACTTCCGGATATTTTAACCCAAACCGCGATCTTTTCCTAAACCTAAACTAAGTAGTTTGTTGCCTAAACCTAACCACACTCCTTTAAACTTCAGTTGAAGGACTACATGCTCTTTTATGTGTCGGAAACTTTGTTTATGAAATTAAAACCAATTAGCTGTGTGGTTTTCAGGCTGAAAAAAGGCAATTTTAAAATTTAGATCAATAGTTTTTTCTACGTTTAAACACTCACTTTTTATACGGTCATGCACACAGTCATCTCAACAAGACGAGGTCTTTATACTGTGTGCTGAAGTGTTAGACAGGTGGTTGAAACCGCATGCATCCCACCTGGGTACTTTAAGAAGTTTCCCATAAAAAGTGACGAGGCTGAAATGCAAAATTTAGATTCTTTTCAGCAACAATGCAAAAAATCTACAGTTGGATCAGAATGAAGGCAAAGTAGCACTAGTAAGTTGAGTATTTTTTTTAGCCTTCCTCTTCATATCTATCTACATGTTGCAGTATGAGTCAGAGGTGAGTATATTCAGGTGCAACAGGATGAGGGTAAACTTTGTGTGCGTGCATATACTCTTTACCGCACCACTATTTAAGTGCGGAGTTGATTTACAATTCACGTTGGTTGTTGTTCAGATTCCCCTTCAAATGCCACCACCAGATCAGAGTTACATAATGCGCAGTTTTACCTCAAGGCTTCAATGTTCTCCAATTCTGCATATTAATCAGGAAATAGCAGAAAACAAATCTGTACGTTACACACACAGAGAGAGACCAAGAGGTGCTTTTACCCAGGAGTTAAAATACGACCTCGACCTGTGTTCTGCATCCGTCCGCACGTGATGGTGTACCATGCGCAGGCCCAGTGGTGACACATGAATTAAGGCATTGATAGAGGCACTAGAGCAGCACGTGACAGCAGCGCTCGCCTATGCAAGGCAGGAGAGCTCACTTAACTGTAGCTTAGTGTCAGCGACAGGGAGTTGCAAAAAGATTAGACAAGGGGTCACGCTGCTCTACTGTACCGCCACCGTCACACCACGCCGTTTTTGAAGTCTGTACCTCGACTCTGCTACCTTAACAACGGACTAAAATCACAGCTCGACATTTCGGGCATCGACACAAACAAATGCAGCTACACAGGGACTCAGTGGAGTTTGTTCCAACAGAGCTGGCTCATAGATGAATGGGAGCGAAAAAGAACAGAGGAGACGACAGAAGCAGGCAGTGAAATCCCTCCGTTCTGTTACATTAAACATCACCAGTAGCCCTGTTTTACAAGATTCACTGATTATTTTCAAAGTGTTCTTTTCCTCTGCCAGCAGCCATGCATTAAAAAAAAGCTCTTATGGCTGTCTGGTAATATATATATTGCTAAAATATATGCATATGTGGATGCAGGAATGGCAAAACGAAGAAGCAAAACAATATGAATTTGTGGTTCTGATGACTGACATAAACCCACTCAAAAATAAAACCCCCCTTTTTTTTCTCTTCTTGTACACGTCTGCGCCAAATATTACAGCATAACCGTACGCACCATAAACATATAGAACTGAACGACAGTAAGTACATTAACATCTAAAATGGTATTTCAGCAAAGAGCTGGAAATGTTTCGTAATCATCACCGATATATACACATAAGATCAAGGTCTCGGTTGCATTCCACTCTGAAATTATTGCACAGTAAGCCGCGGTGGGCTCGTCATGGTCACCCCCATAAACCCCTGTATAAAAATAGAACAACAACATTAACACACACCAAACAAGTCTTCATCTTTTTTTCCTTTTTTTTTTTTTTTTGACAGGCACTGCCGTGGCCAACCCCCGCCTGAGTCTGCAAACAGAAAACTGTGTGCCACAGTGTGAGCGTTAAGAGTTTCTCTTGTCAGTAATTGCCCCTAAGCACGTCGAATATCTTTTCCAAACCGATTCCCTTTTCCCTCGTGTTTGCTCCTCTGCGGTCACAAATGGAAAGCTTCCCACTGACCGATTCCCCTCCCTGTCTCTACTTCTAACTCGTCCTCTCCTCCGGGACTTCGGCCAGGTCCAAACAGTAGGGATTTTTGGCATTTCTCATCACCGCTGACCCAGAGCTTTGGCACTCCAGAGAGTCCAAGATGAGCGTGAGGAGATTCATGAAGAATACAGCGGCTCTCACACTCCAAAAAAACCAGCTCGTAGAGCAGCCGGAACCCTCTTGAAAAAACAAACAGTGAGAGTGAGTACAAAGTGTGAGTAAGTGGGTTCGTTTTCAGACGACGGTTTCCACACCAATCAGCTTTGGCGTGAGGATTCGTGGCGTTATTCCGTTGTTGAGGTCCTCCTCGAACTCCAACAGCTGGCCCATGAAGTTGAGGTTCGGGGAGATGATGGGCCTCCTGGTTTTGACGAACTTGTAGGCGTCCGTCATGGTCATCCAGGTGTGCTTCATCAGGTAGGCGATCACGATGGTGGCTGAACGAGACACGCCTGCCTGGCAGTGGATCAGAAGGCCCATACCTGCTTGATGTGCTTCCTCTGCAGAGAGGAACATAGAACACATTATAATAAATGCTTTGTTCCCTAAAGGGGGAAGTTCAGTATATCAAACATGATGTGATATTAAAACTTCAAGATCTGGTTATTGAACCTCAGTATTTTTTGGTACCAACTGAAATGTATCTGTAGCATGTATTGGAGCAACGTATCCTCATACAACAGTTCATAAGATATCTTACGAAAAGTTATTCCTCATTTTCCATGCGTTTTCCTACGAATGTCCAGCAACAGTCTTTTCAAAATAAACTTCCATCTTCACAGGAAACAACTTGGTTAGGTTTAGGCAACAAAACTACATAGTTAGGTTCAGGAAAAGATCGTGGTTTGGGTTGAAATAACTCTGGAAGTGGCGTAACTTAAGTACGGAAGTTAGGTGACAAATAAATCAACGTTGACTTCTGGTTTCACACGGGGTACGAACACCGGTGTCCTGGGCGAGAGTGCAATGTTTTTTTGACCTCCTCCCTATAGAGCGTTTGTACACTCTTTATACTTCTTGGTTCACAATTACATGGATTACATACACATTGATTTTATATATACGAATATATACGATATATATACGAATTACAGCTACGAACGATGTGTGAGAAGAGCCTGATTGGAGTATTGGAAACTGACTGCTCAGATTTTGCCAGATTGTATTTTACTTGGGGAAATAGCTTTTCCTAAACACAATACAATCTAAAACTGGCAAAATTAGTATGGGTGCCAGTGTTTGCATTTAACATTTAAGAACTATAGTTTTTTTTGTGAAATAAAAAGAACCTTTCCTTAAAGGAGCAGTGTCTAGGATCTGACAGTATCTAGCTGACGCAAAAAACGAGTATGGCCCTATTTAGAGCCAGTTGTTGTAAGAGTAGTGTAGGTCATTTGGTGCTTAGAGGGTGTGTGAGTGGTGAAGCAAGAGAGAGAGAGCGGCGGCGACGGGAGCGAGTAATGTTATCGACTCCGACCCAAGCCGTTCTGGGCTACTGTGGAAACGTGACGGAGCAACATGGCGGACTACGTGAAGAGGACCCGCTCCCTATGTAGATATAAACGGCTCATTCTAAGCTAACGAAAACACAACAACTCTTATTTTCAGGTGATTATACACCAACGAAAACATAGTTATTAATATTATATTCCATTTCTGACAATAGATCCCCCTAAATGTTACACACTGGTCCATTAAAGTAAGATGCAGAAAAATATCTTTACCGTATCAAAACATTTCAAAATGATACATCATCCATTTTCTATCCATTTCCTTCTTATTTCCATTCAGTATCGCAGCACACTGCCAGCATTTAATGGCCAAAAGCACCCTGGAAGCACCCTTCTGCAATTCACACATTCACAACAACACTGTACAATACTGTTAGGCAATCTGAAACAGGCAGGCAACCAACTCAGTTTTTAACACCACAGCTTGTGAAACAAAAGATTACTGCTTCAGGGATGCAAAACGTATTGACATTAAACTCAAGGGACCCCTTAGAAAACGGCCATGACAGTTTTTTCCTCGCCAAAATTTAGCACAAGTTCGGAGCGTTTCTTAACCTCCTTCGCGACAAGCTAGTATGACATGGTTGGTACCAATGGATTGTTTAGGTTTACTAGTTTCATATGATACCAGTATCTCCACTCTAGCTTATTATCACGTTAACTTTGACAGCCCTGATTATATTATTCTGTTTTCATCACTAACAAATACATGTAAACGCATTTTCATGTTGTCGTTTATCAATGTGGAGCCAATTTGAGATACTTTGTATAGTACTGGGTAGATTAGTAGTATAGTGCTGCATCATTTCAAATGTTTTTTAATGTAAAATGTAACTAATAACTGTCAAATAAAAGTAGGGGAGTAAAAAGTACAGTATCTTCCTCTGAATTGTAGAAGAGTAGAAGTATAAAGTAGCATCAAATGGAAATAGTCAAGTAACGTATAAGCATGTCAAAATTGTACTTAAGTACAGTACTTGAGTAAATGTACTTAGTTACATTTCATCGCTGCCAGCAGATGAAGTTTGCTCAGTTGACGACGGTTGTTTATGGGAGGCGGGATTGTAACCAGTCTCAGTTCAAATACGGTCTTTGATGGGGATGGTCTTAGTCTACGTTTGTCACTTTTGTCACATCCTGTTCATCACTTCCTGTTTGCATAACGGCGGTCATAACCGACACCATGATCTAATTTAGGCAAATAAATAAACCGTCACAGTCAGTGTCATTTAGGCTGATATGACGGCTATATTTTCACACTATCTTTACGAGCGCAACTACTCGTTCGTACTGGTCCAGCGTATATGTAAAGCAGCTGTAGTGATATCAGTCTGACGTTATCATACTGAGTGTTGATTAAAGGAGGAAATTCCACGGCAGGCAAATCAATTTTCACATGTAGCAGGAGAATAGCATCAAAAAGTTTTAATATGTTTCTGCATTAGGATACAATGCAGAATGTATTGGTGGAATACGCTTTTGGAAACTTTCTTATCCTATTATAACTAAAAATGCAGGTACGGTTTTAGATCAAGTTTACAAACTTTATAATGTCTTAAAGGGACTATTTGTAACTTTCAGAAATGCTTGTTAACAGCAACACCTGTGGCCGTTAAGTCAACGAAAGTCAGCGTCGGGCTCGCGCTTGCTCGCTCTAAATAGACATGAACGAGCATCGCTCAAAACAGTGAGGCGACACATGTCAGCTAAAACCACAATATCACTCTATATTTCAGCTGCTTGGCAGTAATGTTAGCTGACCAGACGAAGGTCTCTCCATGAATCAATGCTGATCCTAGTGTTGGCTTTTCCTGCCTCAGCGTCGGTGCTGGAGCTCCGCAGCGAGACACGTTATTGCCTCCCCGACCGGGTGCTTCAGCCTCCCGACAGCGCCCGCAGGGGAGACACCGGCACCCGGTCAGAGGCGATAACGTTTCTCGCTGCGGAGCTCCGTCACTTCACAAGACACGGGAAACCTCTGTTGGTCTGCGAGCGCATGTGTCCCGACCCGGTACATTTATACGCTTAAAAAGTTACAAACAGTCCCTTTAAAGTCTAAAGAAGTATTCCAAAAACTCTTATTTATGTGTCCAATGTAGATGTTGCTTATGGCAAAAGGTCAGCCTTCAACTGCCATCATTAAATATTACAACCTCCGCAAGATCGATTGCATTAATGCGTTAACTTTGAAAGCCCTAATATGTATGTATGAGATTTTTATGATATGTCCCCTTTAAAGCTCTCAAGTAGACATTACATCATCTTAAAGGGTCACAAGACCATTCTGTGTTAGCTTTATCTTCTGCAGTGAAAACAATGAACATTTTCATACCGATGAAT
>CAKALU010064035.1:0-22223 GCA_916700995.1 Hozukius guyotensis | reverse complement strand
CGGGCTCGCGCTTGCTCGCTCTAAATAGACATGAACGAGCATCGCTCAACACAGTGAGGCGACACACGTCAGCTAAAACCACAATATCACTCTATATTTCACCTGCTTGGCAGTAATGTTAGCTGATCAGACGGAGGTCTCTCCATGAATCAGTGCTGATCCTAGTGTTGGCTTTTCCTGCTTCAGCCTCCTGACCGCGGCCGGAAGGAGACACCGGCACCCGGTTGGAGACGATAACGTTACTCGCTGCGGAGCCCCGTCACTTCACAAGACACGGAAAACCTCTGTTGGTCTGGAGGAGCTGCAGCAGTTATTTCTGCACAAACGTCCACTGTACATTTACTAGATATTCTCAGAGCTACGAAGTCTTCTGCAGTGTGTAGTGTGCGCGCATGCACGTGAGAGGTGGAGCGAGCTGAGTGAAGGCAGGCAGGCAGAGGAGCAGAGTACAGAGTCCTGGAGACCAAAACTACGGTCTCCCCCGCGTCCTCCGACTGCGGCCAACACTGTTTTGCAAGACGGGCTTCACTAGATATAACTTTGCGGTTTTGGTGCTTCCTTGTAGTTTGTGTTGGAGTCTTGTCTGAACAGTGTAGCCACACGCGAGCGCGCATGGGACACCGACCCGGGTGATTTATACGTGTAAGGAGTTACAAACAGTCCCTTTAACGGAGGTTGCATTGAGTTACATTAGTATGCGTTTATGAAGCTCTATTCAGTAAAAATTAGTATTAGGCGAAGGTAAATTATAATGTTATCATGATGTGTTCACATATAAATTTTGGCAGGAAACTTGAATAAATACAGTTATGTGAAGAAGATGTTTTCACAACAATATAAAACAGATATTAGGGAGGGAATTATGACCTGTTTAACTTCCGAACACTAGCTCTAAGTGTTTGTTTTGTTTTTGTCTTTTACCGTAGTATTGAATTGGGTATCAAGAATCGTGGAATTTCACTTGTATTGGTATTGATTACTACATTTTTGGTATTGTGACATCCCTACATGTGATCACCTCAACTTCACCTTACCTCCCTCAAGTTGATATGGAGGACGTTTTACCAACATTAGCTAGTTTCTAACTTTATTTGTTTGCCATTTTGTGCTTTCAGGTCAATGGATTTATGAGAGCTTTTCAATGTTAACTGTCTGTTGTGGCTTGAAACAATGCTGATGAGAGCGGGTGAGAGTGAATCAAAAGAGTAAAGTTGTGTAAAACCAAAACAAGTAGCTGAAAGATGCTAAAGAAGCTCAGTAGAGAATGTTATTATTGCCATTGTGAACATGTTAGCATGCTGATGTTATCATTTAGCAGAGAGCAGTGCATGGCAGACTCGTAGTCTTGTTACTGTAGTATAAATATTTTGATTAGTGCAGCTTTAAAAATACTGCTGTGTTAAAGCTGAAATCTGTCACGTTTTAGATTGTTGCCTTCAAACTACAATAAAGTTAATGAAGCATCTCATTTCTTTTCCTTCAAATATCTTAGACCCACCACGTCATTTGAACTTGACAGGCCAATATTATTTTCTCTATTGCTGAGGTTTTCAAACTGTGATTAAGGCACTTGAGCGTCCGATTGCCGCAATTTGTTTAAAAAACCTCCCTCTCGGAGTGATAATGCAGTCAAATCGGAACACACAGACATAATACACACATTTTTATATTCAGTGTGACATACACTTTCTGGTGATTCTATTTTCTCTCTGACCATCGCAAATAAACGTCCATAAATCCGATAAAAAATCATGGAGGTAATCGCATTTTTACGGTGTTCACTATCAAAGTAATCCAGTGATAGTTGTCAGTACATCCATGGGTACACTGCAAACAGGAACTGCTAACAGCTAGTTCGGCATACTTTTAATTTGCCAAAAATGTAAACAAATACAGGTTAAAAATTAAACGGCCTAAGTTGCAGCCAACAGCATGACTCACCGGCAACATTATACAATACTTCCTGTTTAAATCACCCAAAGCCTTAAATGAACTGCAGTTCTAAAACTTACTGGAGAGCATAATTATCTCCTAAATAGAAGTAAGACAATGGAGAACTTTTCTGTGTTCAATGTTAAAAAATAATAATAAAAAAAAAACATAAATAAGGCTCTTTGAAAACCAGCACTTGTGTAAGTTGACCAAATCAACATTTCTCTTCAGGAGAGTATGTAGGGTGTTCCCACACATTCAAATATTCCAGTTTTAGTGTTTTATGGTACACCATCATGTAAATACAATTTAAGAAATATCTTTGAAAACACTGATTAATTTATCTTGTCAAATTTAACAAGATTTTTTTTAACTATAAAGAAGCTTTTTTGCTGTAAATATGTTAGAAATAGAATCTGAAAAGCCTTTCCCTTTCCAATTCTTTTCAAATGGCTTATCACACTGCAGCCTGAGTATATCCCAGCCATGATGTTTCAAGATGATGTTCCTAGTGTCCTCCAGTGATGGCCTTTTGGATGTTAGCAGACCAGGATCTGCAGTAGAAAGAGTATTGAACATCTCTGTTTGAAACCCTCAGAGCAACCTGCCAGAGAGCCTGAGGGCAACAGAGTCTGACGATGACCTGTTAAAGGCTGGTCTCTCTAATCACCAGGGTCATCAGTTATGTTATAGCTATAGCACCCGATTCCACTTTTATCCCTTCTTTCGGTGATTGCCCATGTGAATAAATGATAAAACCTAGTAGTGGATGTAGCAGGCCCCTTCTGACCCACATCTATGAGACTTATAACCATTGGTAAAACCTATTTAATGACCTGGCTGGCTATATACAGCAGGTTACGGTATTTCATTTAGACATTTAGACAAGCACATGCTGTATATTTCTGAAACATAAGGACACAATATGGTTACTGACTTAAAGGCACAGGGTGTTTCCACAGTCACAGCTGTATATTAATTAGGGCTGTCAAAGTTAACGCAATAATAACGCGTTAACGCCACTAATTTCTTTAACGCATTAATGCAACTTGCGATTTTTAGGTTGTAGCAGGGTCAGTTTTAAAGCTAGAGGGACGATACTGGTATCATATGAAACTAAAAAAACTAAGGAATCCATTGGTACCAAGTATGTCATACTAGCATATCGGGAAGGAGACTAAATTTTCGGGAGGCAAAACTGGCATGGCCATTTTCAAACAGGTCCCTTGACCTCTGACCTCAAGATATGTGAATGACAATGGGTTCTATGGGTACCCACGAGTCTCCCCTTTACAGACATGCCCACTTTATGACAATCACATGCAGTTTGGGGCAAGTCATAGTCAAGTCAGCACACTGACACACTGACAGCTGTTGAGTTTGCCATGATATGATTTGAGCATATTTTTTATGCTATATGCAGTACCTGTGAGGGTTTCTGGACAATATTTGTCATTGTTTTGTGTTGTTAAATGATTTCCAATAATAAATGCATACATACATTTGCGTAAAGCAAGCATATTTGCCCACTCCAATGTTGAGAAGAGTATTAAATATTTGAGAAATCTCCCTTTTTAAGGTGCATTTTCAACAGATAAAAAATGTACAATTCATTTGCGATTAATCACGATTAACTATGGACAATCATGCCATTAATCGCGATTAAATATATTAATCGCTTGACAGCCCTAATATTAATATTACTAAACAAAATTACACTGCTCTTCAGTGTTAGAAACCAGAGGGGTCAGGCAGGCTAGGGAGATTATAAGGAAGATAGCAGAGGATGGGAAAGGAGGGAAAGGGAGGCAGGGGAAGAAGCGTAAAATGGGGAGCAAGGTGATGGATTGAAAGAGAGATGACTGGAGAGAGGGAGGAGTGTACACATAAAGGGGAGCTGTATTTTGACCATCATGGCTGTCATGTAGAAATGAGAAATCTCACTTCTCCTGTCATTTTCCGTTGCCTCTGTTATTTTACTGCAGCCCATTGGGAGTATTATATTGTTTTCACTGCAGCTCAAGGACAAAAAAACATCAAAATCTCTTTTCCTCTCTTGCTCCGTTGTCCATTTATTTGACTATTATTGTTTCTTCCTTTCCCTCGTTGTTCCATTTAAAACGTTGATGCAACATCGGTATAATTAGGTACAAAATATTGACTGTTTCACTGCTGCCAAATGTGAGTGAGCGTATGTGTGTGTTTGTGCATGTGTGCGGTACAATTCATACGCAGACTAATGAACCTGAGAGCAGTCTTGTTGCAAAGGTTTTGAGGATCTCGGACTTTTAAAACTGCATTTTAGTCACCTGGTTAAATATTTGATTTGTTGCAATCTTACATCTGTAGCGTTAAAACAACCCATGGGCGCCTCACCAATATTTTGTCACGCTTATATTTGGTGTTAATAGACACAATTATTACACTACAAAACTGCATGATTCACTTGTGTATAATAAAAAAACTACAAATGAAGGCAGCACTTGGCACAGCATTGGCATCATTGTGACCAGCTGACAAAAAAATAAAAATTGGACAGCGTTGACAGTCAGTATTAGAAAACCGGGCATATCTCCAGTGATGATGGGAGGCTTCCAAAGTATTTAGAAAGATGCAGGTAAAATATTGAATTTAATATTTGCTGTTGGCTCTACAGACAGCGCCGTGGCTCCTGCAGCCCAGTGGCTCTTCTGTACTATGATGACAGTGTCATCATGCGTTGTAACTGCAGGCCTGAATCCTGATTGATTTTCATTATGGCTCAGGCACTGTTTTATTAATCCCGAGTGCAAAAGAACAAATACAACCCTGTTCAGTACACAGATAGCAGAGATATATCTCTACTCTGCGGCTGCTTGTGTAAAGCACACAGGCTTTTTTGTGGCACGTTGCAATATCATAAAATACTTAAAAGGGACATATCGTGCTCATTTCCAGGTTCATACTTGTATTTTGGGTTTCTACTAGAATGTGTTTACATGCTTTAATGTTCAAAAAACATGTTCTTTTTCTCATACTGTCTGTCTGAATATACCTGTATTCACCCTCCGTCTAAAACGCTTTCCGTTTTAGCGCCTGTCTCTTTAAGAACCCCCTCCTGAAAAAACCCAGTCTGCTATGATTGGCTTGTGAGAAAAATATGGTGGTGAAGGTATAGTTCTCAAGCCTTGGGCGGTATATTCTAATGAGCCTGCATGTGACGTGGACGTAGTCACAGTGACGTCACCCGTTGGTTTGTGGACTGCCGTTTTGAAGCCTCGAGTTCGGCATTTTGGCCGTCGCCATCTTGGTCTTTTGCAACCAGAAGTGACATGAGAGGGTGGACCTAAGTACAGCCAAACGCTGAATAAGACATTTTTAGGTGACCAAAATGTTACTAAAACACACTGTGAAAGGGTTAAAGTTCTAAGACAAAAATACGGACAACTCCCAGACAGGACAACGCCGTGGTAGCGACCTGTCAATCACAAGGTAGCCACGCCCTAAAGCATACCCTGCTTTATGGTCTATTTGACTCTAAATGGGACCATAATTTACTAAATGAACATCATGCTGTATTGAAGAAGACTTGAAACTAGCGATTGAGACCAAAACTCATGTTTACAATGTTTACTGAGGTAATAAATCAAGTGAGATGTAGGCTCATTTTCTCATAGACTTCTATACAATCAGACTCCTTTTTGCAACCAGAGGAGTCGCCCCCTGCTGGCTATTAGAAAGAATGCAAGTTTAAGGCACTTCCGCATTGGCTTCACTTCTCAGACCAGGAGGTTGCCCACTGGTTGGTAGGCACTCCAGATACCCAAATGTATTCACATAAGCACTGAAAAAGTGAGTTTTTCAGGATTTGTCCCCTTCAAAGTGACACATCTCTTTGTGGACTAGTTGAAAATGCAAAGTAAGGTAAACTACACAGTGAGGTGTTGTCAACCAACGGGGTATTCAAAACAATAAGAGAGGAATAGAAGTAGATGACAGATGTGTTTTTTTCATTATATTGAAAAGCAAAACCCGGCAAAAGTCAATTAATTTCTCTGATTTAAACTAACTGCTGCCTTTTGTATAGCAGAGAACTTCCATTTGGAGATAGTAAATGTACAAACGTTGAGCACAGCTCTGTGTTGTTGCAGTTATTGTGCATGAATATACTGTATTTGTATGCGTATGAGCGTGTGTGTTGGTTGGTAGGAGGTGGGGGGTTAAAGGGAGTCGAGCGGAAGACAAAATGATATAGTGCTGGTATCGACTGTAGACCCTGAACCCCCCGCAGTCTCATCAATCATATGACATGGTGCACACACCAACATACAGAGAAATACCAATTAGCTGCCGTGGAACACCAGTAACATACAGAACTGTATGAAGGAAATCCAGCCCAAACCAGACACACATGGAATAAAAATCCACATTTCATATTATTACAGTAAACAATCTAACACTGGAAAAGGGGAAAATGAGATTCAAATGCAGGCTGAAGCCATTATGTTTTGTGGGATACTCTTCCTGTAATACATTTGAATTAATTCAGTTTTGCTTTCTGGGTCAATTCGGGATGAGTTCAGCAACTATATAGTGTGGTGTTTTGTTTCTAACTGCAACAACAAAGTGATCTAGATTTTGTATTACACTGATTTATTCTTCTGGCTGACTTGTTCTCGTTGCTGAGGATCGTGGGTAATGATTTAGACCCATTTGCAAAAACAAACTGAGTGAATTAGAACAACTATTTCTCTGAAAACAAAGTTATAATGTATTCCAGCATAGGAAGAAGTAATCAGATCTTATACTTAAGTAAAAGTAGCAATACCACAGTGTAGAAATATTCTTTTACAAGTAAAAACCATGCATTTAAAGGAATAGTGTGTAGGATCTGGCGGTATCTAGCTGTGAGGTTGCAGATTACAACTTCTTCCGTGTGCCAAGCGTGGCTACGGTGGCTGACGCAAAACCGCGAATGGCGTTCTCTAGAGCCAGTTGTAAAAGAAGAGTGCTTAGTGCTTAGTGTGTTCGTGGAAAGTGAGTGGTGATGCAAGAGAGAGAGAGGGCGGTGGCGATGGGAGCGAGTAACGTTATTGATTCCGGCCCAAGCAGGAAAAGTTAACAGTGTTTGGTTTGTCCGTTCTGGGCTACTGTAGAAACATGGCGGTGCAACATGGCGGACTCCGTGAAGAGGACCCGCTCCCTACGTAGATATAAACGGCTTATTCTAAGGTAACAAAAACTCAACGATTCTTATTTTCAGGTGATTATACACTAAAGAAAATATATTTATTAATATTATATTCCATTTCTGCCAATTGTTACCCACTGGCCCTTGAAGTAAAAGTACATAAGTAATAGCATCAAAATATAATTAAAGTATCAAAAGCAAAAGTACTCATTTTGCAGAATGGTCCATTTCAGAATAATATACAGTATGTATATATATATTATTTGATTATGATTATTGATGTGTATGCCACATTAATGTTGCAGCTGTTAAATATGGGGCTAATTTTAATTTATTTATATATATTATATATATATATAGGCTATCCCTTTATACACTGCTGGGTAGCTTGAGAATTTCCCCCAGGGGATCAATAAAGTCTTATTGATATAACAATATCATAATGTATTTGTTGATTATATTTTGTATTATTACTCTGAATTTGGAAAGTAACTAGTAACTAAAGTTATCAAATAAATGAAGTGGTACCATATTTGCCTCCATGTAGTGGAGAACTATAAATCTGGTAGAAAACTGAAATACTCAAGAAAAGTACCTCAAAATTGTAGTTTACTTAAAGCAGCAGTGGGTAGAATTGGAGGAAATATGATTAAAAAAGGTTACTTTCATAAAACGGTCACTATATCCTGACAGTAGTGCATGAGACAGGTAATCTGAAAAAAATCATGTGCCTCTGTGTCCTCCGGTGTCCTCCGGTGCTCCTAACGGCATCTGCAAGATTTCACAGACCGGAGGAAAACAACCAATCAGAGCCGAGCTGGAGCCTGCCGTCTCTGAGCAGCTGTCAATCACTCACAAACTCTGATCATACGGTCAAACTAGGCAGCGCTGATCAGATATTAATCAATATTCTGTTACTGTGATAACTATTTCTCATCTCAAATGTTTTCAGAAACATCTTGTAGTGTACTGTTTAGCTGTAAAATGAGAAAGTTTGTGACCTAGCACCCATGTTGAGATCAGTTGAGGAAATACCAAGCACCGCCCACCAGCCGGAGCAAACTTAAGCTAAACAGTACACTACAACAGCTGCCTCCGTCGAAAGAAAAGCCAATAGGAACGCTCTCTCTCTGAAATGACCTGTGATTGGCCAAAGTCTCCCGTCACGGGCTAAATTTTCTAAAGCCTGAAAACAGAGCCATGAGAAGGTGCAGGAGTCAATTCTTCTCTCAGAACACTCAGTAACACTAAGTTACCTTTAAAACTTTAAAATACAAACTAACAATCAGGATAATCCCTCTGGAACACATGGCTCTGCCTACTATAAGACAGACTTGACAGTGCCACCCACAATGCAAAGATTGATTACTATAACTACAGTCCAAAAACATCAAAAACGGAGGTAAATATCAGCTTAAGTGCATAACGTGGTTAACCAAGAGAGGAGAAAACAATTGAAAAAACACGGAAACTTTCTTGTTTTAACTTCTCTCTCTGTCTCCTCCTCTCTCCGTCTTTCGGCTGGTATGAGAGGAAGATGAATAACCCAGCTTTCCGGCCCGAAAGGTGAGAAACGACTGCTGAGATTGGTCTCAACATATATAGGCACTGCACTCTGCAGCCTGTCGCAACAAGTTTGTGTGTGTTATTGTGTGTATCGGTGAATATGTGTGTGTACGAGTGTTTGCTGGTGGAGAAAAAGAAAGAAAAGAAAGGAAACGGTTTTTGAGGAGCAGCCCATGCTGGGACATTTCTATACCTAGAAAAAATGTGACCATTATGAATGTTAAGTGTTGAAAAAACACATCCGTTCATTTGAGTATTACATGATGGCTGCATCGATGTTTCTAGTACAGTGTATGTTCCTATCATGGCAAAAAAAAAAACTTTGGAAAAGAAATGGGGCTGAGCAGCGAGGATCAAGAGAGAAAAGGAGCAAAGATAGAGACAAAGAGAGACCAACGGGGAATGAGACAAGCACAAGCATACGAATATGAAAAGCAAACAGTAGATGAACGAGGATGATGGTAAGGGATGAAAGTAGAGAGCAAAGTAAAGAAGTGAATTCTTCCTTGCTGTGCCTTCCCGTTCCCCCTTCTGAGTTTCCCCTCATCCGCACGCTTGTTTCATCTCCGTCTCAGCACAATGCTGAAGATGTACGACGGTTCGGGCGATACCGGCAAGCAGGTAATTATTTTTTGGACTATAAAGAAAAGGAATGGGGAGAGATGGAAGGATATGGAGGGACGGTGAAGGCTGGAAGGAAGAGAAGGGGGGAAGATGAATGTCAAAGAGGATGGATCTCTTTCTCTTGTTTAATCTCTTTGTTAAGTTTAAGCTTTCCTGTAGGTGCGATGGTGTTGAGAGATAAGAGCCGAGAGGTGATTACTGAGAAGGCAAAGAGCCACGATGGGCAGAGGATGAGAGGGAGAGAAAGCAAAAGAGGGAGAAAAACACAGACCTACACCCACATGCAACCAAACATATTAGTGCAGGTGTGTTACAAATAACAACCTCTAAGAAAGTATTGTGTACACTGTAATAAATAAGAGCTGTATTTCCACATTGGCAACAGCGCTGTCATGATCTGCAGATATATGATGATGAGAACAGCGATAAAAAGTGTTAGATAATTACTATCTAGCGAGGGATGATATACACAGGCTTTATAATAATGATCAGTTATGAAGGCCACATCACACCAGCATTTTAAATGGTGGAATTTTGCATCAAGATCAGTTTATTTCAATGGATCAGAGCATTTTTTGATGTCAGGTTTAACTTTGATGTCATGCGTACTTGTGCCATTGACCAGTGGCTGTGTTGACAGTGCTGCCCTTTAAAGGGAACGCAGAGCCAGTGAGCCCAAAATGGAGGAAGCTAACATAGCTTATTATACCATCCACTTTTATTCTCCTCTGTAGTGGTGTAAACCACCCAATTTGACTGTTATCAGGCCATTAAATGGGCGTTATCGGTATCTATAAGCATCCTACATGTGGGTCAGAAGGGGCCTACTGCCCACTTGTTGTCAAAGTGAAAGTGAAACTTAAAACCAACACCTTCTAACCCGTTGTAAAACTGCATTAAACGTTACATTTTTAACACAAACAAAAAAAGCTTCTTTAGGTTTAGGCAACAAAACCACTTAGTTAACTTTAGGAAAAAACATTGTGTTTTGGCTTAAAATAACTACGTTTGAAAGGTTAAAAGTGAAATTTAACGCTGGTGAACGCAAGGACAACTACATATGGTTGGTTTCACAAGGGATGCGAACAGCGGTCTCCAGGGTGAAAGCCCTGTGTTTTGTGTGCCTCACTTACTCTTTTGTTCCCGTCATAATTATTGCGGACGCCATAAGTCACTGCTGTGTTCTTTTATTCATTCTTTCGGTGATCGACCATATGAATCGATGATAAAAACCTACTAGTAGGTGTAGCAGGGCCATACTGACCCACATCTATGAGCCTTATAACCACTGATAATGCACTTAATCACATTTAATGCCTGATAACAGTCTTATCGGCTGTATAAACTGCTCCAAAAAAGATGAATGGTGAGGCAATGGTACAAATACTTAAATACTTTGAATGAACTGCAAACTTATCAACCCGTTAGCAACCAAGCTAATAAATCTGCTGTCAGTTAGTAAATTTGTTAGCTTGGAAAGCTTTAATTCCTCCTCAGTAACTTTTAATTCAATGAGATGATGCACAATCCTGAGAACAAAATGCCTGAGGGAAGTAAATAGCACAGTACGGAGAAAATAGCTCGGGGGGCTATTGTGACTGACTAGCGCTAGCATGTTCACAGCTGGTTAACTTATCAGCTACTGTAGTTCACCAGCTAGCCCACTTTACCAAGCTTCTACCAACACATATGTCGGGAAGACGTGCATGAATTATTTACACATACTGTTAGTTAAAGGGTAACTTCAGCATTTTTCAACCTGGACCTTTTTTTCCCATGTTTTTGTGTCTAACTGACTAATAGGGACAAACAATTTCTGAAACTGGTCCAGTATTGAGGGAGAGCGGTGTAGACAGCAGCTGCTTACGGGCTACAATATGGTGCTATTGGGGCAAGCTGGCATCGTCATTTACGTCCACTGAAAGTGCTTGTTTTTGCAATGACAGGCTCTGATCGATTTTATAAGTACAAGCACTTTTAGTGAACGTAATGTTACACTGACGCTGCTCACTTGCCCTACCGTTTAATGGCTGCCGGTTACAGATATCCCTCAATACTGGACCAATTTTAAAAATCGTTGTCCCCATTAGTCAATTAGACAAAAAAAACATGGGGAAAGAGGGTCCAGGTTGGAATATACCAAAGTTACCCTTTAATGATACAATAATTGTTAACCTTTTTTTCTTTATTTACATGGTGAGTAAATGTTAACTTATTTCTCATACAGCATGTTAGTCTTTTATGTATTTACAAGCCATTAGAAAAACCCAAATCGTTAACAAATCATTTGTAGCCTTAATGACAAATTGCAAACCACAAATAATTGATTTCGTTGTAAATCTTTACACATTAATTTGCAAACATTAATTATTAGAACAGTAGGCTTTTTTACTTTATACTTTACTTGCTTCAGGTAACAGCAATTCTACCTGAGTAAAATTATTTCAGTATTCTTCTCTCCTCTGACAGAGAGATATTAAAAGATGAGAAGGAAACAGAAGGTTGAAGGGCAGATTGCAAAGAAATGAAGATATGCATAATAGCTGAGAACGGTGAGATGATGGCAATGAATAAAAATGAGATAAACAGACAGATAGGCAGATAGATACATGTAGATGTGAAAGTTGAGCCGGTGGTGAGATAGAGGAGCAGGAGAAGGAGAGATGACCAGCTACAGTGCACAGGGAGTGATAATGCTTGCTACTGTGCGCGCTCCAGCAAACAGCTACATGTAAGCAGTTGATTTTCTGTCAGGGCGACTTGGAGCCAACGTCAATCCACACTGGGACAAGACCATTACCAGGATCACTGGAGTGAAAATGGAGCCCATGTTGGACGGCCTTTTCCCAAACTGCATGTAGACTATGCACACAAACTTACACAGTCACAGACACACAATGTAACACACACTCTCTCCAGTTCTGAGGAGTAAGCAAAACATTGTTCGACTGAATATAGACGGAAAATATATTCACACACTTTCACAATGGAGCCTCCCACAAACCTCCTACTGTGCCTTCAAATTACAAAGTCAAAAGTGACACGGATCCTTGTTAACAGCCCACAGCCCTGCTCCAAAATAAACCTCTCATTATGAAGTAATCACACTTCATTTATCTATATTTTGTCTTCTTTTCAAGCATATGCAAGTGGCATATGGTGTTTTAGCTACGTGTCTCATGGTAAATATCTGATAGGATCATTTAGGTGTGTGGGCTTTGATGAAAATCTGATATAAATATCAGGCACGGAAGAAGTAGGATGACGAATAGGAGTCCTGACTCTTTGGATGCTTTTTTGGATGCTTCGGCAAGTAACTAAATTAAAGCCGAAGCAGAGAGGAGAGGAGGCAACTGCTAGATGGGCTGTTTTAAGGCTGTTTTAATTTTAAATACTTTAGATACTTAAAGAGGACCTATTATGCTTCTGTGCTTTTTCCCTCTCCTTTATATTGTGTTATATTGTTTTTTTGTGCATGTAAAAGATCTGCAAAGTTACAAGTAAAAGCTAAAAAAAAAAAAGGTCTCAAGGAAAGAGTGGCGACCCAAGGGGAAGCACCGAGAGATGAAAAATAATTTTGACTTTGAGGTAAGCGACAGTAATAATTACAGTACACCAATGCAATGTTCGGCGGTATGTCTGTTTACTGTTGCCAGGCATCCTTTCCGGTAACACTGGTCGACTTCTTGCTTATCCACAGGATATTTTGTTTCTACGATCTCTCATACTCTTTCACAGCCTGCATGAAAAAGCCTCTTCTTTCCCCAGTGTGTTGCCTATTTCTTTCCAAATATTTTATGTCATGTGATTGTCCCTGTAGTCTCTCAATGAACAGTTGTAGAGATGTCTGTACATGCGAACCTGCTCAGCCAGTTAAAATGAAAGGCGCAGCATAGTTACAAAAATTCAGAGGTGCACTACTAAGCGCCGTGACAACTTGTGCACCACGCGAAAGCTGCAAGGACATAATTTTCTGGCGCACGCACCTCGTACCGGCTTCACTACGGCAACCATAAACCAAGCTTTACTCTCCCAACAGAAACACTGCTCCTAAACTGCTTGAAAGGCCTTGCTTGAAGTCCCGCCTTTTCTTCCGTAACGTGGTGATGTCACCAAGTAACACATTTCCATAATACCTGCCTAGCGGCAGAGTTTGGCGCGCCCTCAAACAAAGCTGGTTAGAGCGGAGTCCGAAGAGTTTGGTTTGGTTGACCAATCACAACAGAGTGGGCCAGCTGACCAATCAGAGCAGACTGGGTTTTCGGGGAAAGGGGGGTGGGGTTGGCAGGAGCTCAAACAGAGCGTTTCATACAGAGGGTGAAAAGTGGTGCTGCAGCACAGCCGGTATGAGAAAAATAAAGTGTCTTTTGAACATTAAAGCATGTAAACAAGTTCTAGCAGAAACTCAAAATACAAGTATGCACCCAAAAATGAGCATAATAGGTCCTCTTTAATGTAAGTATATGGGAAGAAAAGGAAGATGTGGGAAAGGATAAAGAATCTGTTGTGCTTTAGGTGGGCAAAAAAAATGCTTTACTTTGAGCTGTGAAAACAACACTTTGCTAGACCTGTCGTATGAATTTTATGCAAACATTAATATTCAAATCTATAAAACCTGCCAATTGCTCAATTCAATTAGAGCTACAACGATTAATCAATTAATCGATAAATCAATAAGTCAACTTTTAAATTAATCGCCAACTATTTTGATAATCGATTAATCGGTTTGAGTACATTTTTAAGAAAAAAAAAGTCAAAATTCTCTGATTGCAGCTTGTTAAATGTGAATATTTTATGGTTTCTTTACTCCTCTCTGATGGTAAACTGAATATCTTTGAGTTGTGGACAAAACAAGACATTTGAGGACATCATCTTTGGGCTTTGGGAAACACTGATCGACATTTTTCACCATTTTCTGACATTTTATAGACAAAACAACTGATCGATTAATCGAGAACATACTGTAATCAACAATGATAATAATCGTTAGTTGCAGCCCTAAATTCAATACATTTTTGACATTCAAAAACAAACAAACACAATAAACTGGAAATGATATAGACACTCATAAGCATCTTCTTCTTCATCTTCTCAAACCGTCGGTTTATATCATCATATACATGCAACTACTAGTGGGATAGGACTAACTGTTACTCAGCTTTTGAAATGCAATGTGCTTAACTGAGAGCAATTCACAACTCTTACGATAAAGTGCTTACATTCTGTAAAAGTAGTAGTGTTTTGATAATGTTTTGTTGTACTTTTATATTTTTTCTCAATGCCTTAATGTCTTACGTGAAGCACTTTGAATTGCCTTAATGTCATAAGGTGCTATAGAAATAAACTCGCCCTGCCTCCACAGTTTTTAATGTACTTTTTTATGCTCTTTTTTCTTGCTTTAATAGTATGCATAATGTGCACACAGGGATCATAATGTATGAAAATGCAAAATCTCCTGTCACTTTGGTTTTAAATCTGACCATCTGCCATGCACACTTATCGGCCTGATGGCTGCCACATGTTTTATACATGAGAGAAAAGGAGAAGATGAGGTGAAGCAACAGGAGGAGAAATAATAGGATACAGTGTTTGAAATTGGGAGACCGGAGGAAGGAGAAAAGAGTAAGAAATGGAACAATTTTACAGGAGTAGGACAAAGTGCTGTGGAGCCACTGCAGCAACAGTTGAGCTGAGGAACTTCAGGGCTCTGCAGCAATCTGTCTCTCTGAGCTCTGCTGCACTGAGGTGTGGTGGTGAGTTACAATCATAACACTACTGATACAGCTGCCTCTATCGGACATGCATGTGAAAAAGACTATGCCTCTGTCTATGGACACAGAAATACAACATGTGTGGTGGGGGAAGTATTGAGATCTTTGAAATAAGCAAAAGTAGCAATAACTCACTTTGACTTAAGTACACAAGTATTAGCATCCTGTCAGAGGTTTAATTGGATTATTATTACAGGTAATGTTGTAACTGGTCAAGCTGAAAGCTAATTATAACCATGTCACATACTGTTGGGTGATTTAATCTACAAGTATTCATCACACTCTATAAGCTAATCATATGACTGCAAGCAAAAATCTTTATCTGTAAGGTAGCTTTCAGATAAATGGAGTGTAAAAAGTACAATTTTACATCTGGAATGCAGTAGAGTAGAGTATAAAGTAGGGGTGGGGGAGGAAAAAAATCAATACAGCATAGTATCCAGTATTTTGCGTGGCAATATTATATTGATATAAAGACATCAAGTATCGATCTTTTATTATATAAATTATTAACCTCTTAACAATCCAGTCGCTATTCTGTCTTTCAGAGGGTGAAGATACTGGTATCATATTCAACTAGAAAACCTAAGGAATCCATTGGTACCAACCATGTAATGTTAGCTTGTTGGGAAGAATGCTAAATAACGCTCCATACTTAAGCTAAATTTTGGCGAGGAAAAACTGCCATGGTCATTTTCAAAGGGGTCCCTTGACCTCTGACCTCAAGATATGGGAATAAAACTCTGAGATAAACAGAGGGAAAATTGTATCTTATTATAGATGTTGACAAACTACATAATTACAGTTGAAGAAAGGTAACAAATCGCAATATATCTTATCGCAATACTCACTTGTACTTGTGTTGAAAATGGGATTGACACCTTTCAACCTTGCACAGATTGTTTATTATTATATTTTTTATTGTGCAACATAAAGCAGGTTTAGTTTGATCTATCTGTTAATAATTTGGATTTTCATGGATAATTACATAAGACGTTGTGGCACATTTCTGAATGTTAGTTGTACATGTTTCATAATGTGTATTATGTTTATTACCTTAATTTCCTTAATTTATGTACAATATAATTGTTGTTATGAGGTGTAAGAGCTCTGCCTCCCTCGTGTCCTTGTGTGTCTCATACAAAGTGCCTTAAGAAATCTGTATTTTTGGGGCCTCTGGTGATTCCCACTCTGAGTATAAAGTGACATAAAATAGAAATATACAAGTACCTCCTAATTGTACTTGCTTACAGTAGTTGAGAAAATGTGATTAGTTAAATTCCACCACTGCCTACATGACATTTGACATTTCTTAAGGGTAAAGATCTCTGTAGATGTCAACATAATATTAAATATATCTGCAAAACGTTTATTTATAAAAAATGTCTTGATTTTTCTTTCAATATCTGCTCCTGACAACTTAAGCATGAGTATTGCTCCAACAAATATAAATTAATTCATTAAAAAAAGAGACAAAACTTTGATAATTGAAGGGGACATATCATGAAAAGGCACATACATTTGGGTATCTGGAGTACCTACCAACCCACAAACTGTGAAATGAGACAACCCAGTCAGTTATTTGTGGGCTGTCTAGATCAGAAAACATGTGATTCAACAAGCCATTCAGATTTGGCTCCCCTTCTTATGTCACATGCAGGCTCATTGGAATATACCACCCACAGCTTGAGAACTATACCTTTGCAAACGTACACCAGATTTTTCAGAGCAGATTGGGCTTTTTCAGGAGGGAGGTCTTAAAGAGACAGGCGCTAAAATGGAGCGTTTTCAGACAGAGGGTGAATACAGGTATATTCAGACAGACATACCCTCAACTAATCCCCCCATACACATCCACACATGCACTTTCACACACTTTGTATGGGAAGTACTACCCTCTACTATGGACAGTACAATATGAGCAATATTTTCCAGCACTTAAACAGAATATGTAGCACAAGCAGCCAGGAAGAGCGCCGGGTTCTGATGCAAATTTCCGTATTGGCCAAACGGCGGTACTACAACTTCCGTGTCCGTCACGTGATGCCATTGGGCCCAAAAATACTTTTTCCCATAGACTTACATTGGGAAAGAGACATCTGTAACTCAGCGGATAATTGTTTTTTTAAGTGAATCAACTTCCGAGTACAAACACTTGAATAGCTCTTATTTAAATCATTAGGTCCTAAAAGTTGTAAAATGCACTAATAGCCGAATCCAAAGTCATTTCCCTTCCGCCGTTCATGTGAATGAGACCCAGACCGAGGACTGGGAGGCGGGGTTAAAGGAAATGCTACTGCGCCTGCTCTATGGGCTCCAATAGATCGCCTGCTCTATGGGCTCCAATAGATTGCCGGGTTCTTTTCCACTTGGCAGTCGAGCCATTTTGGCTTCATGCGCCACTGAGCAACTTTCATAGGAATGAACGGGAGCCCGCCTACAACGATATATCCAGGTCTCTTTATTCATCTATAATGTAGCATAATATAGCTTTTTCTCATTCTTAAGTGTATATAATTATTGTATCTATCTGTTTTTACATTTTTAACTTAACCTTTTAACTTGGTTTTACTGCGCTGTATCACTAAGTCTAATTCCTGACTACATTTGGCAAATAAAGCCATTCTGATACTGAAGCACAGGTATGAACCTGAAAATGAGCACGATATGTCCCCTGAATTAGATTTTGTCTGATCATTAGCATTTATAATTTCTTTTTTTGCGTGAACTGTGTATTGATTAGTCATATGTGAACAAGATCTGTAGGTTAAGATAACAACTACCAACTGATCATATTTCTGTCAGTGCACTTGTCTGAATACCCTGAATAGCAACATAGTGGTTGGACCAGAAATGCATCGCTCGGATTAAACAAAGTAGTTTGGTAGGATGGATAAAACACACCTCTCTGCGCTGTTTACCTCGAAAGTGCTGGTTTAAAACCCTTTACTTGGATGTAGGAGTTCCAACAAGTAAAATGCGTAAAAAAGACAACTTCAGGCTGGTGCATGAAAGCCAGCAGTCAGCAAAGAGCGAAGTGTGTTTTAGTGCTGAAAATATGTGTTTTTAATCACTTTTACAGTCCAACTGCCAAACATCACTTTGGCCTTGGAGTGTGTTTTGAAAAGCAGAGATAACTGGCAAAGTGAAGCATAAAGTAAAGTCAGTAATAAAATGTTTAACACAACAGAAAAAAGGCCCAGGTTTGAAGATATATAGATAGATAGATAGATATAAAAATACCAGGAGATAAAGAGAACTGTTAAAACTAAATATAATGCAGGGTAACAACTGAGATACAGTACTATTAAAAAAAAGTGAATATAGTGCAGAAGAAACTGTTAAAACTGAATATAGTGCAGGGTAACAACTGAGATACGGGACTATTAAAAATATTCACTATTCTTCCCTAAATGTGCACATATGCTAATAAAAGGCAGAAACAATAATTCCTCATTTAGTTGAGTGCAGTTTGGTAGGGTCAAACATCTGTGTTTTATGCCGCTGCAGCATCAAAGAGTTTATTTTGGGTCCAGATTAAGCATGGAGGAGGAAGATGTGAGCTTAACAAGCCTCACCGCTTTACTAAAAAAAAAAAAAAACACTCTTATTAACGCAAGGTGAGAACAGCAAAAAGCTCCAACAATAGAGGTGAAATCAGCACTGAAGCCCGAAGAGACGTTTTACATCAACCATGAGTTTCTTTGTAAAGTCAATTTGAAGAATTGTTTGATCTGTTTTATGTAATTTTTTTTGTGTGTTTTAATTGATTTTTTTTTGCCAGCGGTTACCTGAAAACTTTTGGTCTAAATGAAAAAGCAACTAACCTGCACATCATCAGTTTATACCAACCCCACAGGCCTCGACACATAAACTTAATTTGGACCGCGCGCCTCGCTGTAATTCGTCTGGCCACGGCTGTAACCGTTTCATGGAAGCGGAGCCGCGTTTGCACATGTGTTATCTCTTGGCTCTAAACACTTGTCACAGGCGATGATGGAAAGCGCCGCTGCGGCTGAACAATAAAGGAAATAGAAAGCTCTGTTGATGAAACGCAATACAGTAGAGGAATAGAATGGCCGATGGAAACGGTTGCTTGGATCCCCCTGTGGGTCATTCAATCGCCCGTGCCCTTGAACACACGGCTCTTCAGTGGAATAACTTAGGATAAGTGGTACAATGCTATTAAAGGGAGTAAGTGTCTCTCTGTGCGTGTGTGTGTCTGTCAGGATGAATTCTTCTACATTTACAGATTTAGGTATCGAGTGGTCACTTGTTCCACCAAACAAAAGCACAAAGGGCAATTGAGCTGCGTAATGTCTCGCCATAATCACTGTGATCCTCTAAACATGATCAGTCATGTTAACAAGGTCACTGATGAAGGTAACAAATACAATACTTATTAATTCCTCCTTGTCAGGGCTTGTCTTTACATAACACAAGAGCAGTATTAATTACAGGATTAGTCATGTGAGTTTATCAGAGTTCCCTCTAGTTTTAAGAAAATACTTTTTTGCACACGTTATGCTAGTAAATAATTTTGTTTGCATCAAAATGAGAGCCAGGCACCACCATGATGACAGAATGCCCTACAGTATACACAGGGAAGGAATGCAACTAAGGACATTTTAAAGTCTGTACTTCAAAAGTAGGTAAGTACTGTACTCACACCTGCAGTAGGCAGAATGTTTCGGGCATCATTGGGCAAAAAAATCCATAATAACCTTTCAGCATATTGTAATTCAAGTGTTCTGAAAGAAAACCAGACTTCTGCACCTCCTCATGGCTCTGTTTTCAGGCTTTAGAAAATCTAGCCCGTGACGGGAGACTTTGGCCAATCACAGGTCATTTCAGAGAGAGAGCGTTTCTATCGGCTGTTCATTAAACCGAGGCAGCTGTCAATCACTCGCAAACTCCGATCAAACGGTCAAACTAGGCAGCGCTGATCAAATATGAAGCAATATTCTGTTACTGTAATGCCTATTTCTCTCCTCAAATGTTTTCATAAACATCATGTAGTGTACTGTTTAGCTGTAAAACGAGGAAGTTTACTCCGGCTGGTGGGCGGTGCTTGGTATTTCCTCAACTGATCTCAACATGGCTGCCTAGTTTTGACCGTTTGATCGCAACTCCGATCAACGGTGCCATTAGGAGCACCGGAGGACACAGAGGCACATGATTTTTTTTACCTGTCTCATGCACTACTGTCAGGATAAAGTGACCGTTTTATAAAAATAACTTTATTTAATCATATTTGCTCCATTTCTACCTATACTTCAGCTTTAAGTAAAGGATCTGAATACTTATTCCGACACTGCCTATATATATATTATGTGGGGGTTGGACTTGTCTGTGTGTAATATATTAAATAGTATTTATTGTTTAATTGAGTTTGTACAGATTTTCATTCCAAACAATAGCAAACTTGTTTTCCTTTACCTGTTTATTCTTCCTGTGCTTGTTTGATGCTTAACCTGCTAACACTGGCATTTAGGTAATTTATGCTGTTGGCTGTTGTTTTATTGTCTTTGAAGTGCTTGAGTTATTCAGTTGAGTTATGCAGTAACAAACGTTCGATTTTATAAAGGTTGATGTGACAAATATGCATAACACCTTAATTGCACTGATTATTACAGCCGCAGTATGCATGGACAGGACATCACTGCTCTGTGCTTTTTTAGCCCCTTGTTGACATGTTAGCTATGATGATTTCTACAGGTTTGCCTCTGTGATGCAAAATGTCAGCTTTAAACATATGTGGTAATATGAACCTCTTTACAAGTACTTAAAAGGCCCTTGTGTGTGTCCCTTTTCCTTTTTCCTCCCTCTATCCCCTCTTCACCTTCAGTGAAGCTGCAATCCATAACACGATGAGCTGAGCTGTCGTTGATTTAAAAAAAAAAAAAAAAAAAAACTTGATATGGCATATTAATTCCCTCAGCTGAATCACGTATCAAAGGATATGATTCATTTTTAATTTTGCTTTGCAGCAGTTTTCCACACAACAGACGCAGCAACAGACAGACGGAGAGCAAAACAAAAACACAAACAGCCGCTTGGGAGGTGAGGAGCAGTGCAATGGAGGAGGAGGAGGAGGAGGGGACACACAGTACAGTTATAATGAGAGGTTGTGTGTGTGTATGCACATGTGTGCACGTGTGTTTTGGACTATACATCATTGCATTGCTGCCTGTTGTGATTGCCTGACCCCGGGTTTCAGCGCATTACCACCTTAACGGCTTTGTGGCTGGATTTATTCGTTGAGTGCACACACACACGGGGCACAAACACACACACGTGTGCACACACACACACTCACGTACACAACCACGCATGTTTACACACACAACTCACTGAACTTTCTCGCTCACCGCTGGGTGAAAGTGTCTCGCTGTCAAATGTATGCAGGTTGAGAATGAATTTTAAAATGTGATGAACTATTTCACCGAGGCTCATCCAGCCTGCACGCACACACACACGCACGCACGCACGCACGCACGCACGCACGCACGCACACAAACTCAGACACTATCCAAAATCATGACTTCATCTCATACTTGGGGTTTCAAAATCAATGGATTTTGTTTTGGTCATTTACATTTTAGGCAACCAATTTAGGCAATTGGTGGTTCTTTTATTATTCCCAACAACTTACAACAGTTTCTATTCTTTATGGTATTTTCTTCCACACCATCTCCTTTTCTGTTTGTCTCAGTAGGCTATGCTCATGAAATTAAAGGGTAACTTTGGTATTTTTCAACATGGACCCTATTTTCCCATGTTTTTGTGTCTAACTGACTAAAGCTGGGCATACACTGTATGATTTTAGCCACTTTCTGGCCCGAATTTTGAGGCGCACGACTCATTTTAGAGTCGGACGGAATTTCAGATTCGCCGGGCGTCGTTTGCCATGCAGTGTACAGCGGGAGCCGATTAACTCCTCCCGACCGGCCGTCGGACAAATTTCTGACATGTCGGAAATTTTGGTCGGCCGTCCGCAGGCTCTCGCACAGTTGACGCAGAGCCACGAGCCGATTCCCCAACGTCAGTGCCTTTTTTCTCCTCTTTTTACATTAATCAGAGCGTAGCTATCAAGATAAAATTGTAGACTACAATAGATATAGCTAGTCAAACGTAGCTAGCTTACCTCCAATTCTCTC